>CABHPR010143819.1:0-18151 GCA_902168415.1 Peromyscus melanophrys | reverse complement strand
ACACACACACACACACACACACACACACACACACACGTCCACCTCCACCCACACTAACATGCTCATATATACACACATATGCTTATACAAAGAAAAGAAAAATAGAAGTCCTAGATCTTAGTTATTTAGAGACAAAGGCTTGCAAAAGATCCAAATTTGTCACTTGCCTCCAGTGCATCACTACCTGACTAAAAGTTGTACTCCTGAGCTCTCCTTCTTTTCTGCCATCTTCATCACTGGAAGATGACCCTTGTCATGAGTGTTCCTATTGTGTCAGCTTACTTCCTGCTGTCCTAGGGACACTAAATTCTGCATCAAGTCCATATTCTCAAATATAACAACAACAAATTCTGTCTTCAATTTGTAGTTTAACTACTTAGCAAATCTTTGGTTCTTTGGCATAAATGGGTAGCTCAATATTGTGTACAAACTGGAAATGTATTAAGTCATCACTGTATGCTTCCTACCATTACGGTTGGTTATATCACAAGCCCAAAGGCAGTGGGGTCAAATGACTATGGACTGAAACCTCCCAGACTGGTAGCCAAATAAGCTTGTTGTTTTTTTTTTTTTTAAATTATTTATTTTATTTCATGTGCATTGGTGTTTTACCTGTATGTCTGTCTGTGTGAGGGTGTCAGGTCCCTTGGAACCAGACAGTTGTGAGCTGTCATGTGGGTGCTGGGAATTGAACTCAGGACCTCTGGAAGAGCAACCAGTGCTCTTAACCACTGAGCCATCTCTCCAGCCCCGCTTGTTGTTTTTTTTTTAAGACAATTGCCTCAGATATTTTGTTACAGTAACCAACAACTAACACAATCATTCCCCCTTCTCCCCCCCTCTCTCTCTATATATAATATATATATACATATATATCTTAGTGGAAAGATTCATGTAACTTTTCATATAATTATTTTTAAGAGGTACTAAGCTCAGTGGTACTGAGTTCAGTGGTACTAAGCTTGGTGGTTGTAAGGTTGCAGCTCAGGTGGAACTATATCCTGGTAATCGGGAGCCAAGGAATACCACAAAGTCACCATGAGCGTAGCAGCTTACAGCTCTCTGCTCCAGGGAAAGGTTTCCCCAATGCAAGTGTAACAAACAGCTCTGCTCCAGCAGGGCGGGTTTCCCCAGTGAAGTTGTTACAGTGGGGCTCTGCTTTGCTCCTGAGACTGTTAAAGCTCTGTTCAGGACCCAGGAGTGTAACAACTGTGTTCAGGTGGGGGAGGGTTTCCCCAGTGAAGTTGTTACAGTGGGGCTCTGCTCTGGCAAAGTTGCTGCACAACAAAACTCACTCAAGAGATTTATTGGGAAGGAAAAATCCAGGAGGGTGGCTGCCTCAGGTGAGAAACAGGAGCAAACTGAGCAGGGTTCAGACCTTACACAGGATTTCTTGGGGGTGGGGGGTGGGGCGTGTTGAGCATGCCAAGGTGGCTTGGCATTGGTAGGATTCTGCAGCCTGACTCTGGGGAAAGCCCAGGGATGGTGGGATTTCACACTCTGGTCCTGGGATCAAGACAGGGCCAGGGTGTTTTTCCTTGGTCCTTTTTACCCTACAACAGTAATGAGTTCAGTGGTACTGAGCACATTTACGCTTTTGTTCAGTTATCTATCAACTACACATAGAAGGTTTTGTCATGTAACCTGAAATTCTATACCCACTACCCACTGAACACTGAGTCCACACTCACCCCTCCTCTGATCCCCTGGTAACCATTATTTTATTTTCTGTCTCAAAATTCTAAGTACTCCATAGGGGTGGAATCATACTGTATGTGGTCTTTGTGACTGACTAGCATACTTCTCTTACACAGTGCTACATTGTAGCAGGTGTCAGAATTTTTTATCGCTTTTTAAGAATGAATAATATCCCATGATGTATAAACACTTCATACTATTTGTTCATTTGTTGACAATCACTTGGGTTGATTCTATTTTGTGACTACACTTGAATATACATAAATATACAAATATCTGTGCTGTGGGATGTTCTGTATGGCAAATGTGTTGCTAATAAAACACTGATTGGCCAGTGGCTAGGCAGGAAGTATAGGCGGGACTAACAGAGAGAATTAAAAGAACAGGAAGGTGGAGGGAGTCACTGCCAGCCACCACCAGGACAAGCAGCATGTGAAGATGCCGGTAAGCCACGAGCCATGTGGCAAGGAACAGAATTATAGAAATGGATTAATTTAAGATATAAGGACAGTTAGCAAGAAGCCTGCCACGGCCATACAGTTTGTAAGCAATATCAGTCTCTGTGCTTCCTTGGTTGGGTCTGAGCGGCTGTGGGACTGGCAGGTGAAAGAGATTTATCCTGACCGTGGGCCAGGCAGGAAAACTCAAGCTACATATCTGAGACCCTGCTTTTACTCTGCTGGCTGACATGATGCTTTTCTTCTTAATTTTCCTGGAGAAAAAAAAACCAGCTATTTTTATCACACCATTGCCAGTATTGTGTGCCCCGCCCCCAACCCCATGCTGTGGTGTACTCACGTGTTGGTAGAGTCCGCTGTAGATGTTGGGTCCTCCCCTAACATTCTCTGTGCTTCCTTGACACAGGCTCTCTCAGTGAAGCTAGCGTTTGCTGGTTTATAACTAGGCTGATAACCAGTGATCTGCAAAGCCCTTCTTGTCCTGAGCATCTCCCCTGTTCCGGCCGTTCATGTCTTAAACAATCACAAGGGCTTATAAGTAAATTAATGTTTCAGTCCTATGATTTGCATGTAGGCAGATGGAGCCTGCCTGAAAATTGTCTAATTCCAAGCTGCCAAGCAGTGAGATCAGAAACGCACAAACTTTCCCTACCACTTACACTACTTTAATAAACTATCAACAACAAAATGTCTCCATTTTAAAAATTTAGCAACTGAAACCAATTTCAATCTCCACATATTGTTTCTCAACATAAGTGATTTTTAAAAAAAATATTGCTTCATTTTTAATAACCCTGTAAGTCGAACTTTGTCCTGCTGAAATAGAGCCTGCCCACAGTGTTCAGAGGAAACACATGGTCGTGAATGGGTGGTTTTGCACGTGGCCGGGATGGTATGTTCTACACTGAATTGAGTTTGCGAGGATTCAGTTTGCGTCCCTAATGGTTTCACTGCAGTCATGCCTTAAGGCACAAGAATAGGCTGGATTTTGTATCACTTTATTTTTCTGACTCATGGGGGAAAGGAAGATTGAAGCCCTTTCTGATTTGGAAAGAAGGAATGAAGTTCTCCCTCTGCTCTCAAATGCTTTCCATTTCTCCCACATCCTGAGTGTCACTGGCCCTGACAGGAAGGCGCTCTCAGCCCTGAACTCCTCAATGTCCCACTAACCTTTTCTCTGCAGAAGCAGTACTGAGAAAGGCAGTGCAGGCCCTGGCAGCAGCGGTGCCCTGTGCGGAGGTCACTCAGCAACAGAAGCCATCTTGTGGACCAGGAGACATTTAGGGGCCAATCCTGAGTCTGAGCTCCATTCTGATGAGCCTTGGGGACATCTATTTGAAGTGGACACTGCATCCCCCATGAAAGGTTGCAAACTTACCTCAGAAATGATCTATGGCTCAAATTCAAGCCATGAAAGTGAGAGTCTTAAGAATTCTTCTTCAAAGTTTGCCTCAGTTAGGTGCTTTGCCAGCCTCACAACTCAGGAGGAATCACGTGCGTTCTCTCTTCCATCTCTGTGTGATATGCCTTCAAGAGAGACAGATGAGGGAACACCAGGAAACACATTTGTTACCTTCTCAAATGGAGGGAAGGTCATGCAGACTTCCCATGTCCATCCTTAACTGACCTACATGGTAAAAAGCTTTGCAGGCCAAGCCTCAGTGGCACCAAGTTGGCAAGAGCTTCAAGGCCACCACAGAATAACTGCCCCATGAGCCCACCATGCTCTGGCTGCTTGGGGCACGAGCCCTGACTTCCTTACTTAACACACACAAAGCCTCCTCAGTGTTTGCCCAAGAACTCCTCAGGAGACAGAACATCAGGGTCATTGCGTCCCTCAGCAACTCCCACAGGACTGGTTTCCAGTCACACCACTTCACCCCAGTGACCAGCCCAAGGGCTTTGTCCATCCTTTAATCATCTGAACTAATGTTCTCTCCTCTGCGAGAGGATCTTACAAAATTCCACAAACTGGCCTTGAACTTTGAATACCAGACAATCCTTGAGCTCACTGTTTTCCTGCTTCATCCTCCAAGGAGCTGCACATGTGCCCCGAGGTCCAGCATCGTGTGCCATTTCAAGTGTTCGAATTGATACCAAGCAGGTCTACTGCATGTGATAGCTCAGGGTGTTTTCTTCATATGACTAACTTCATTGCCAGGGGATCTCTCAGGATAGTTTAATCAAGGCATAACTGTGCTAACATTGAAGAAAAGTTTCAACACTTAAATAAAACCAGCATGCCAGAATGTATATGATTCTTTTAAAAATGAAAAATTCTACTTGTTACTAACAACCACTTAACAACCCCTGCTAATCAGTTCACAATTAATCCCATGAAACAGAGAGAGAAAGATGGTATCCGAAATCATTCTTATTTGTGGCCAGAGATCACGACAGTTCTTCTGACAAGTCCTTCGGAATCTTGTGGGTAATACATCAGCATGCCAGAGCTGCCCCTGCTTGGAGGTGAAGGGGGACCCACCAACTTGTTAGTTCTGTGTAAGAACATAGAATTGAAATGTTGAGCCGTTTGTAGGTTTCTGGGGTTTTTCCCACGCCCCTGCCCCTGCTTTTCTGATGATAGACAGCTCAGAGCTCATAGGTTCTAAGGGCTCTCAGTGTCCTTCAGCGGGTTCTCCTGCAAAGGAAGCCACTGTGACTTCAGCTATCTAAGATCAACCAAATCCCAAGTCAAACAGCAGATCAGAGAGAGAGCTTTGGCTTTATTCACACGTTTTTATGGCAAACAAATGAAGCCTGGTTTTCAGAGTCTGTGCTTTCAGATAATGAGAATACAGTCAGTGACTTTAAAAAATCCGTTTATTTTTATTATTTGTGTATGAGTGTTTGCCTGCCTATACATATGTGCCTCGTGCTGTGAAGGCCAGAAGAAGGTGCTGGATCCCCTGGGCCTGCAGTTATGAGTGACTGTGAGACACCATGGGAGGCTGAGAACCCAACCCAGGTCCTCTGCAGATCGGCCAGTGCTCTTAACTGCTGAGCCATCTCCCCAGCTCTCCTCAGTGACTTCAATGTCTTCATCTGTTGTACCCAGGGTGGCTTCAGAAACCAAATAAAATCAGTTTCACCAGCTCAGCATCTGGATCTTTCCAAGCAGAAGGGAGAGCCCTGTTCTTTGCGTTTTGTATGTTTCCATAATTATCTCTATACGCAGATATTTCAATATACCACAGAACTTTCTGAGAATGTGTGATTGGTATCCTAAGAAAGATTTATTAAGCGGTGTGTGTGTGTGTGTGTGTGTGTGTGTGTGTGTGTGTGTGTGTGCTGGAAAGATGGTGCAGTGGTTAGGAACACTTGCTGCTCTTGTAAAGGTCCTGGGTTTGGTTCTCAGCACCAACAGGGCAACTGACACCTGCCTACAACTTCAGTTCCAGGGACTATGATGCCCCCTCCTGGCTTCCACGGGCTCCAGGCCCATACACAGGACATATATATATATATATATATATATATATATATATATATATATATATATATATACACATATAGTCACTTACACACACACATAGAGCAAAAATAAATAAATCTTTTTTAAAAACAGAAGTTTTGTTCAGAAAGTGAGACCACTTAAATCTGCCATCTTACCAAGAGGCACACCATTTTACCAAGAGGACCGCCTCCTCTCACTCCCACTCAATCTGTGACCTCCTCTGGCTCCTTTTGCACAGCAAACAGCAACCAAACTATCCTGGGCCAACACCACCACCTACTGGTCATGTCCTTATAAGTTACAGAAACTGCTTTAGCCTATACACAAGTCATGTTCTCTCACTCACTCTAGCCTCAAAATCCAGTAATCTGTCTTGGAAATTTCTCCTCAGTGAAAAGACTGCTATCCTATCTCAGACACCAAGAGGAGCCTCAGCCACCACTCCGCTGTAAGTCACACCCCACACAGCCCTTGCTTCCTTTACCTGATCCAGTCCCGCACCTTTCCCCAGCGTGCAGACGCCTCACTGTGGACTCTGGAACCCTCCATCATCGTCACGAGTCCCAGACGCCTTTGAATGAACTCAGTCTCACAGCCATGTTATCCACTGCAGTCACCCCCTCCCTCCTTCTCGCCAAAATCTGCTTGCTCAGAAGCCTTCCCCTGTTCCACCACACTTTCCTTCCGTTATCAGCCATCTACTGACCTCGTGGTCACGTCTCACTGACCTTGTGGTCACATCTTACTCCTTGAATATCCAAGCCCAATGTACAGTCAGTCTCTCCAATGCTGATCTAATTATTGGTGGTTTCAATATCACTGAGAAGATCCTTGCAATAATCTCAGGTCTCAGGCTACTGATGTCCTCTCCTCTTGTGATCTTGCTTATCACAACATCTCAACCTGCTCTTATAGTCACACCCTAGGCCTTATCATTATTCTTAGTCATACCTTCCTTATAATCCAATTTCAGATCCATACAAACCCATCGTCTCCCATCGCTCCAGCTCACTCTAAATCACCACAGAAGAAACACTTACCTATGAATCTATCATTCACCCCTGCTCAAAGTTAACGTTCTGTAATCAGATCTCTACAGTTCAATATGGTCATCAGTCACTACAGCATATCCCAACTCAGTTCTTTCTCTCCCACCCAGAAACTTGTTTCCAGTTAAACACAAACTCCCACCCCTCCCCACCTGTGCCTGAATTGTTGAAACTTGCCGAAAGAAAATCTACCCTTTGTTTATTGATAAGTAGAGTCTGACTATGGAAAGGGAATTGTATTATGCTGGACACTTTCTTTTTCCAGAAGTATTTTGTACCTACTCTTATCTATCTATCTATCTATCTATCTATCTATCTATCTATCTATCTCTATCTCCTCTCCTCTCTTTTCTCCTTCTCCTCTTCTTCCCTGTGTCTTTGTCCTCACTCTAATTTGGTCTCACCACAATGGCCTAACTCTTGAGTTCACTAAGACAGGAGCACTGAGAGGGACTGCCCTCATGTCCTCCCTGAGTACACATGCACTCCCCCACCTGATGCTTATCTTTCCTCCCCACTGTTACTCTAGACAAATTCTGCTCCTTTGAGGGGAAAGGGAACTTTGCTATGCTGTTCCATGTATATGGCAATCCCTTTGTCATCCCCCTCCCCCATCTACTCAAGAGCATCCTGTCTAAACCTGCTCATCTTCTTAGCTGTATATACTTTTCTAAGTACTATATGATTTCTCTGCTTTCTTTCATAACACAACCTTCAAAGCTGTGGCTGCTTTGCCCTGCCTGCATACTGACTGCATACTGACTGCATGCCCTGCCCCAAGAGTTCAGAACCGGTTCTAGCAGAGCTTGCATCCTCTGTCGACACTAATGGTGACATCCATGTCTCATTTCCTCTATTATGAGCAGCATGCACCTCAACTGGTCACTCTCTTACTACAATACTTCCTTTTCTCATCTCTTTTTGGTCTCCCTGGTTCCCCCTGTCATATCCTTGCCAGTTCCTCCTAACATACCAGATGTCCACACTCAACAGCCTTAAAGTATTCAGTGCTCAGACCTCTCCTTTATATCTGTTTATTCTTTGGACAATCTTGTCTTATTTTTTGGCCTTAAATGCCACCGACCTGTGAAGCCTCCAAATGTTGGCCTATATTCCACACCTCCCTTTAGAACTCTAAACACATATGATCAACCTCCTGCTGCAGCACCAAATGGAGGACTGATGGGCATTTCATGTGTGTCATGTTCCACAGGATCTGTGTGTGCTCCTCGCCCCACATTTGCTCATCCGAGTGCACATAACCATCGTCCCAGCTTGTGGTCAGAAGTTTTCCTGGTCCCACCTGGCCCACAGTCAGGACAAATCTCTCTCACCCACCAGTCCCGCAGCTGCTCAAACCCATGTAAACACATAGAGATTTATATTATTGACAAACTGTATGGCCATTAGCTCAAGCTTATTACTGATTAACTCTTACACTTAAATTAACCCATAATTCTTATTTATGTTTAGCCACATGGCTTGGTACCTTTTCTCAGTTCTGCCTTCACATCTTGCTTCCTTTGTGTCTGGCTGGCAACTCCTGACTCAGCCTTCCTCTTTCCAGAATTCTCCTTGTCTGCTTATCCTGCCTATACTTCCTGCCTGGCTACTGGCCAATCAGCATTTTATTTATCAATCAGAGCAACACACATTCACAGCACACAGAACAACATCCCACAGCACCAGCTGAGTTCCTTCACTCTCTTCATTTATAATTTGACACTCCTAAGCATCCATGGAAGTAGAGTTCATCACCCTCCAATCCTCTCTTTCCTGGGAACCACATCTAGTTCATCTGAATCTTGCTTATTCTTATTCCAATAAATGTATAAACCACTTCTCAGCAGCCTGCTGTTATTACCTTCTTCAAGCTGTCAGTGTTTCCTGACGGAACCACCTCATAACTCTCCACCACTCCCTGTCCATGCCTGTACGACTCAATGTAAGAGCCTGCCACTGTGCGTCAACCTTGCTCAGAGTCACTCCACAGTTCCTGCTATTACTGTGGCCAGCATTGTCCGACCACCACCACATAGCATCATTTCACCTCTCTTCCTTCCTCTCTTGACCTGGACTCCTTTCTGCTCTATTCACTGACTGTGCTCTGGCTCCAGGGCCTTCCAACTCACTCCATCCTGGGATGTTGTCTTAGTTAGGGTTTCTATTGCTGTGATGAAACACCATGACCAAAAACACATTGGGGAGGAAAGGGTTTATTATTTAGTTTACACTTCCAATATCACAGTTCGTGTCATCAAAGGAAGTCAGGACAGGAATTCAAGCAGAGCAGGAACCTGGAGGCAGGAGCTGATGCAGATGCCATAGAGGAATATGACTTACTGGTTTGCTCCTCATGGCTTGCTCAGTCTGCTTTCTTATTGGACCCAGGACCACCAGTGCAGAAATTGAACCATACACAATAGGCTGGACCCTCCCCCATCAATCACTAATTAAGAAAATTCCTTACAGGCTTTCTTATAGTCCCTTCTTATGGAAGCATTTTCCAAATCAAGGCTCCTTCTCTCCAATGACTCTGTCTTGTGTCAAGTTGACATAAAATGAACGAGAGCATCTCTTCACATTGTCTAAAGCTGTGCTCTGCCAACAAATCCCACCAACACCACTGTACACACAAGTATCTTTTACATCCCACCACTGCCCTGCCAATTATTTATCTTTCTTCTTTTAAAGACTGCTACAGGCCACAGGAATATATCATAAGAACTCAGCTGGTTATGGCAAAGTTACTACCTGGAAGGATCAAGGAATTCCTCCAGAGGAAGCCAAATTCCAAGGAGGTTTTAGCATTACTTGGCTTGTTATATATCAGCTGTCTTCTGTTATGAAAATCATGTGTGCCTTCATAGTTTTCCCAATTGATTTTTCCCTAAGAAGGGCTAACAGTGTGGACTCATCACTCTTTGGACATACACATTCAAGGTATTTGGAGAATAGCCTCAGGAAAGGCTTCCTCCCCCCCCCCCTCCCCAGCCTATCCGTTTCTCCCCTTTTAGCACCGGAATCAGATATCTCCCTTAGCCACTTTCAAGGACTAACAGAAATAACAGTCGAGACCACCACATGCTAGTTTCCTGATTTAAGGTAAATTCCACGAGAAGACACCACCTAGGTCAGGTGGACCTTAAGTAATAGCTTTACACAATTTAGCTCGGACCCTCCTTTTTTACAGCCTTATTAACTTTATAGACCTTTAACTCCTTACCTAACCACTTCTAGGAATATTTAGATAACCTTCTGGGCTAACAGCTATGCTCAGCTGGAACCCCAGTTCAAGCCTCCCTGTAATTATCATCATTGGCAGCATCCAGCCAGGTCCATCCCCAGACAGAGAAAAGTACCTTATCAGAGATACCACTGTACTCTCTAAGAACAGACTTAAGCATCCAGGCTACCTGTTTGAGAAGGCCTGGCGGATGTGCCAATTAAGCTTAACTTCCTCCTTTCCCAAATCTTACCTCTAGTTCCAGATCTCCTTTTAACTATCACCAGAGGCATCTAGCTGTATACAGGTTGCCTAGCGACCGAGCACACTTTCCCCCACCATGCAGAAAAACGGCAGATAGCTTGGACAGATAGGAGCCACAGGAAAAAAGAAGGCAGTTTTATTTTCTCCCATTGACCTAGTAACTTATAGATTTTTAACATTTTCTACCAATCACATTTAAGACTATAGTGGAGCACATAAGATCCCTCTTCTTAGATATTGCCCGAATTTAGCCTTTAGTTAATTCATTAGTCACTTCCCCTTTGGTTTGCAAATGGTAATTAACTATTACTGCCTCTCTATGTGATTCTTATCACCCCTCTGTTTGACCCTGGAAGCCTGGCTTTACACTGCCAAGGGAATACTGCTTGTAAGTGTATATATACCGGGACTCCCAGGGTATGGGAGGATGGAGAAGAGAAAAGAGAATGGAGGAACTAGATGGGTAAGAACTTGAGAGGAACAAACTGAGATGGGGAAGAACTAGATTTAAGGGCTAGAAGAGAGAACTAGAGGAATGAGATGGAAGATGAGGAAGAGCCAGATGGGGAAGTCCTAGCTGGATAAGAACAAGGTGATAAGGACCTGGATGAGGCAGAATTAAGACAAGAGGATTAAGATAGAACTTAGAGGGAGCAATAGGTAAGTATAGAGAGAAATCAAGCAAGAAAGGAGTTCTCTCTCCTGAGCCCCTGGGATATATAATATTAAGGCTGGTCCTTCTAATATTATACAAGGAAAGACAGGGTCTCATCAGCTCTTTTTTAGGCTCAGGGAGCATCACCAAGGAAGAGGATTGGAAAGAACGTTAAGAGCCTGACAGTGATGAAAGGGCTGGAAATCGCCATCTTCAGGACATGACACAGCCGTTACACTCGTGAACTCACAGCTGCTATGCTTACCCACAGTGGGCTCGCACAAAACTGAGCCTGTCAACAGTCATGGATCTGGAGGGGCTTATGTGTTTCTACCCTTCCCTGCTGCTGACAGACTGCGGATGGGTTACCACTGTCTTTAGTTGTATACCCACTGGTGAGCCCCCCAGGCTCCCACGAATACTCCTAACGTACTGTCATATGGACGATCCTGTGTGTGTAACAAAACAAAGCAAGCAAATCAAGAGAATGTAGGAAAAGGATTGATGGTGGGGGGTGGACAAGGGTGGGAGGAAGATAAGAAAGGTGGAAAGGGGAGCCCAGCATGGTGGTGCAGCCTTTAATCCCAGCACTTGGGAGGCAGAGGCAGATGTATCTCTGTGAGTTTAAGGCCAGCCTGGTCTACAAAGTGAGTTACAGGACAGTCAAGTCTACATAGTGAGACCCTAAAAGAGAACATTCTCAAACAGGATGAATTTTAATGACATAATTATTTTCCTGTCTGGCTGAGCCACTACAAATGGAAGGGCAGAGAACTAAGCATGTACCAGCATGCTGTGAGTGTAGACAGTTACCCTTCCCACAAGATAACTAAGACTTCTCAATTATGCTGTTTGTTTTTGTTTTTTGTTTTTATTCTTTATCCCCTTCAATAACATGATTTAATGTTGAGACCAAGACATTTTATAGAATTAACCAGATAATCGACTAGTTTATAGGTGGTACTTTACAAGCAAGTCACTCCAAAATAGAACCCCGACCCCCAAATAAGACTCTGATGCTAAGACTCAAAGGAGGAAATTGTCCCAGTTGTAAAATATGCAGGCAGCAAAATTCTGCTTGATATTGCTTTGGCACCTGAGCTCTGTTCTGCAACTTCCTACCTCTGAACGGAGCCCTAACGTGCAAACAGAAAAGTCACAGTATAAGGCTAACAGGAAATTGTATCTTCTGAGAGGTCAAATTTGCTGAAACTTTTGAATAAGGCACAAAAGGGCAGGAAGACCAAAGAGCCTGGTGGAATCAGGAC
Organism: Peromyscus melanophrys; assembly: GCA_902168415.1. Classification (NCBI taxonomy): domain Eukaryota; kingdom Metazoa; phylum Chordata; class Mammalia; order Rodentia; family Cricetidae; genus Peromyscus; species Peromyscus melanophrys. The sequence continues at coordinate 6,076 of CABHPR010143819.1, read as the reverse complement.
CCTGTCCCCTGAAGCCAATGGTGGAGTGGAGAATAATTTCATATCCTCATGCCTGTATTTTAAGTGCAGAAGCAATATGCTGTGGTGAAAATATGGGACATAAATTTAATAAAATGAGTTTTATGAACCAGGGCACTGCTGGGCTTCCCTAATTAAACTTTACCCTCATGTTAGGGCAATTTTCTTCTTTTCCAGACTAGCCTATTCTTTATTTCTTGACTCCCCGTCATTGTTTTTACCGATAAAGCAATTTTTTTTTTTGCTAAAACCTATGTCCAGAGCTCATAAAGAATGCTAATTTGTCCACACTCCTGCACTGTCAAAAGACATATAAAATAAATATATATCTTAGAAGGGAAATAAATGAGCCAAGCATTACTTACCATTGCGGCTGCCAGTACAACTTTCTGGATCTCTATTAGGGGAATATTCTTTTTAATGTGAGAAAATAATGTTTGTCTTTAGAGAACATTTAAGTCAAATGTTTTAGATTAAAATATTAACCTGTAAGACCCAGAGAATATGTCTCTCAGAGATCTTTGTTATTTTACTTATTAATTTATTCAAATTTTGTGATCATTGGTGTTTTGCTTGCATGTTTCTCTGTGTGAGGGTGTCAGAAACCCTGGAACTGGAGTTACAGGCAGGTGTGAGCTGCCATTTGGGTGCTGGGAATTGAACTCTGGTCTTCTGGAAGAGCAGCCATCTTTTCAGCTCCTCTCAGAGATCTTTAAATACATTCTCTTATGTCAAAACTTGTCACTAATCCAGCAGGGACAGCTAAGACTACTTCATGAAAGTGCCTCAAAATGACTCTCCAGCACCACAGCTGGAGCTGCTCCCTGCAGGGAAAACGGACTTGTCATGCAAGGCACTGTAAACTATCGCAAAGAAAAAGATCTGTGTCAAGGCTCACCATTAAACTTCAGCTACTAAGAAGCTAGCCAATTATATGCTGAGCACCACGCAATAGATAAAGCCCCAGAGTCAAATAGTCCTCCCATAATTTGGGGCATAACATACCTAAAAATATCTTACAGATGGCTTTGTCATTGCTTTAGCTTTTGACTAGATAATAGATATTTAGGAGAACATCAACAGCAATGAATTCTAGTGCTTTCAACAATACTTGTGCTGTTCTCTGTAGAAGAGGTGGGACCAGGGGTACAGCAGTGCTGATTCTCCATGGCACAAGCCCCTAATGATGAGTTAATGGTATCACAGCACAACTCCCAAGTCGACTTCTTGAGGAGATGGATTATATTCTATCTGCTGAAATTCCACAATGCCCACTGGGGCTCAGGAGATAGCTCAGTCACTAAAGGGTGTGCCATATAAGAATGAGGACCTAGTTCAGTTCCTTGCCACCCATGTCAAAGTGGTGTTGCATGTCTGTGACCTCAGCACTTCAGAGGCAGAGATAGCAGGTCCCCTGGAGCTCGGTAGACAGCCAGTCTGAGTCTGTGAGCTCTAGGTTCCGTGAGAGACCCTGATTCAAAAATAACAGAGGAGAGGGAAAGGACTGATGAGGATATCAACTACTGGCCTCCACATGTACATACATACACATGGACATGCATCTGCATGCCCATGTGCACAAACATGAGCATGTGTACACATATGCCACACACACGTACACATGCCTGAGAAAGAGGGAATGTGATACGATTTTGGCAACAGCCTCAGACTTTTTCTTAGAAAGCCAAGAATGCTGCTCGTCTGTACCTTATTACCTAGCATGCCACCGTTGCTACTCAATACTTACGCCTACTACTCAAGCAATGAGTTTTGAACAACAAAAAAACCCCACATAGACAAGGACATGCCTCAACCTCACCTCGCCAAGATCAGGACTTAAGGGTGTTTATGGGATAGAGAAACAGGGTGTAAGCTGTAGAGATGAGTGATTGGAGGTAAGGAAAAGTAAAGTAAGCTGTTCTGTGTGCCTGCAGAGTCAAACTTCATGGCTTTTCCCGGAATGAATGTTCAGAAAATTGTGAAGCATAAAATTTTATACGTACAGAAAAACACCACAGTTCCTAACAGGAAACAGTCTGGGCTGGCCTGAGTCTTTCAGCAGTGTTGGTTGGTGTTGTGTGGCATGATGGCAGTGTGAAGTATACATAGTGGATGTAAGAATCAGGCTGCAGTGAAGTTGGTAAGGACTCCACAGGCAAGCGCTTGTGGATCCATTATGCACTTGATTCTGAATTAATATTTAGCTGTCACACAGTCACAGTCCTTTACTGTTGCCCAGTTCTCCTAACCCAGTCACGTGATCCCATATGGGGTGATGATTCACAGTTTAAGGAACTTAGATCTAAAGCTGATGGGACAGTGCTGCTCAGTCTGTGATCCCTAAGAGCAGCAATAAAGTGAGCAGCGAGACACTGGTAATGCTGAAAGACCTGCTCACTTTAACCCAACCACTCCAGACACCACTGGGTGCCACATTACATAAAGTTGTTCTTGGTGACTTAAACACTGTGACATTGCTTCTTCAAGCGGAGTCATGAAATGGCCCACCTAATATTAATGTGCGTTTACTGGTTATAGTTCTCATGAAAATAAAACACCTACTGGGACTTGATCATCCTGAAGGGTGTTCAGAACTGTGTATAAAGAGAGTGGAATCAACCTAGTAGTGGTGGTCAAACCTTTAATCCCAGCACTCAGGAGGCAGAGGCAGGAGGATCTCTGTGGTGATATATTGTGTACTCTAATAAACTTGCCTGAGGATCAGAGAACAAAGCCAGCCACTAGATTAGACATAGCAGTCAGGCAGTGGTGGCACACACCTTGAATCCCAGCACTTGAGATCTCATGCCTTTGCTTGGGAAGCACACACACCTTTAATCCCAGGAAGTAATATGGCAGGGCAGAGAAAGGTTTATAAGGCATGAGGAAACAGGAACTCACTGTCTTTAGACTGAGGATTTCATAGAGGTAAGAACTAGTGGCTGACTGTTCTGCTTCTCTGATCTTTCAGCTTTTACCCTGATATCTGGCTCTGGGTTTTTTATTAAAAGACCATCTAAGATTCAAGCAACACCTGGCACCCAGATTCAAACAGCAGATCTCTATGAGTTCAAGGCCAGCCTGGTCTACAGAGCAAGTTCTAGGACAGCTAGGGCTACACAAAGAAACCCTGTCTTGAAGACAAAACAAGCCGGGAGGTGGTGGCACATGCTTTTAGTCCCAGCACTCTGGAGGCAGAGCCAGGTGGATCTCTGGGTTCGAGGCCAACCTGGTCTACAGAGCGAGACTCAGGACAGGCACCAAAACTACACAGAGAAATCCTGTCTGGAAAAAACCAAAAATCCAAAAGAAAAAAAGAAAAGAAAAGCAAACAAAACAAAAAGTAGGAGGCAAAAGAACTTGGAAAAGGGAGTTCTGTTCATCACCATTGCAATGTTCCTCCCAGAAATAAAGAAGATTTTGAATACAAACCCAAGTCGATTACTTGCTTGAGGTGATATTAAGACTCTCAACAGCATGATACCAAGTGATGCTTTAGGCAGAGCTTTTCAGCATTCCAATATAGGCTACTTTAACTTGCTAGAGCAAAATAGGACAATTCTCAAAGTGGTCCAGTGTTTAGGACTATTTTACTCACTATTTTAATAAACCTTTGTTTATGCCTGGAGGTGCCATTAAATTACCAGCCAGACATGAATCTACAGCTTGCTGGGGACTGGAGTATATTCAGTGGTTATTCTCAGGTGTTTCACATGGGAATCACGCCTCTGTGTGCTTACAGCTGCTGGCCAGGAGATTTGATTTAAAAGGGTGTGCCTCATTGGTATCCCAAGATCGTTTTATCAGACAGAGAGATAAAGAGCTCTTTATAACATGGATCAGCTCCTCACAGTAACAGGCTTTTAAAAATATTTAACTCCTCTTCAGAAAGGCTTTTTGTGAACAGTCAGAGTAGGTGGATCATTTGTCTTTTTATAATTTGAAGAAAGGTGATGGATGCTGACTTGGTGATGCTGCTGGCTAGTACACTTGGTGATGGATGCTGATGAGAACACTCGGTGATGATGCTGGCTAGTACACTTGGTGATGGATGTTGATGAGAACACTTGGTGATGATGCTGGCTAGTACACTTGGTGATGGATGTTGACTAGTACACTCAGTGATGATGCTGACTAGTATGGTTGGTGATGGATAATGACTAGTACTTTTGGTGATACTCTAACCTGTGGCTCAATGCTTGGGCCACAGTCCAAGAGTAAGACCAAGTGGCCAGATGTGTCTGACAAGATGGCCCCAAATATATCAGGTAAAATATGTGCCAATTACTATGCTCTCCAGAAATCAACCTCAATCTTCCTGTGAGACATTACCTGAATGGGTTGATATGTTAACTTCAATCAAAAGTTTTAATAAAAAATTTAGACTATAGGTATCATGTATCAGTACAATGCATGAATTATATTGAATTTATTTGATATGTGATTTTGATTTTTTTCAGTGTTTAAATAAATAAGAATATCGCCAAGCTAAGACGCACAGCTCTAAATCTTTTTTTTTTCCAACTCCTTAACGCAAGTCAGAGCACAAACATTCTATCAATGATTTTAAATGCATTTTTATTCTGCTTGCAGGTGCTGGAAGCAAATATCACAGCAGTATGATGAAAATCAGAAACAGTGCTGGCAAAATGGAGCCATTTTCTCTGCTAAATGCAGTGTAGACGTTCTCAGCTCTAAGAACTGAAGTGGCTTCTCTCTGGCCCCCGGGAGTTCTTGGCTGTAGGTCTCCTTGGACATTTGGCATAGCATTAGAAATGTGGTTATTGAAGGCACATTTCACTCAGTTTTAAAATACAAGTTACAGGGCCTGGAGAGATGCTCAGCAGTTAAGAGCTCTTGCAGCTCTTGCAGAGGACCCAAGTTCCGTTCCTAGCACCCACATTAGGCAGCTCACAGCTGTCTGTGATTCCAATTACAAGGAATGATGCCCTCTTCTGACTTCCTCAGGCATCAAGCACACACATAGTACATCCACCAATTAGATCCCCAGTGCTATGTGAAGCTAGTGTGCTGGGGCACCCCTGTAATCTAAGCACCTCTGAAGGGAAGGCAGAAAGTTCAGAAGTTCAGTTATCCTCTGCTACACAGTGAATACCTAGGCCAGCCTGCCCTTTATGACACCATGTCTCAAAAACAAAACAAAACAAATAACCTCCCAAATTGCTTTACCAAATTAAAATTATTCTATCCTACACAATTCCTTCTTAAAAGAAAAAAGAATGCTCTGGCATATTCTTGTTAGGAATGGCAAAGTTGGTTCATTTGCTCTGTCTTGTGATAAAGTTTCACCATCTAACCCAGGCTGGCCTTGAACTTGTGACACTTTCTCTGAGCTTCTCAGATGTTTGGATTCTAGGAGGACAACATCATACCTGGCTATCTATTTGGTTTTCACCCAGTGATAATGTTGGGCAATGTGGCCAGGGTCTTCAAGCCACCATGAGTTTCCTTTCACTAATATGGGGACAGTAATGTCTGGCTTATGTTCTACTAGACTATAAAAAGCGAATCAACTCAGATTGATTTACATAACTGTGGCACACACACACACAGTATATAATGCATCACGACTCGTAGTATATGTAGAAATTAATTAAAACATTTTAAATCTTTTTTAAGATTTTTATTTATTTATTTTATGTATATGAGTGCTCTACCTGCATGTACTCCTTTATTCCAGAAGAAGGCATCAGATCTCACTGTAGATGGTTGTGAGCCACCATGTGGGTGCTGGGAACCAAACTCAGGACCTCTGGAAGAGCAGCCAAATGGAGCAGATAAATCTCCAGCCCTTAAGTCTTTTTTGTTTGTTTGGTTGGTTTTTTTGTTATTGTTGTTTTTTGAGACGGGCTTCCCTGTAGCCCTGGATGTCCCAGAACTCGATCTGTGGACCAGGCTAGCATCAAACTCAGAGCTCTGCCTGTTTCTGACTCCTGAGTGCTGAGATTAAAGGTGTGTGCCACCTCTGTTCATCTTACTTAAAACATTTTAAATATAACTTTTACTTGATACAATTTTAAGAATACAAAAATGAATT
>CABHPR010143818.1:6806-35237 GCA_902168415.1 Peromyscus melanophrys | reverse complement strand
TGAGATAGCTGTGGCTTATTCTGTCTCTCTGACCTTCCAGCATTTACCCCAATAACTGGCCTCGGGTTTGATTTTATTAATAAGAACTTTTAAGACTCATGCTACAACTTGGAGTGCAGGGATCACAAAAATGAAGTCCCCCATCGTCTGCTGGAAGTGGGCTCGGAGAGTCTGTGGTTTTCAGTGTCCCCCATGTACTCCAACATCAACAGGTTACCAAACTCAGGAGACAACATCTAACTTAGTGGGATCTAAGAGACAGGGTGGAGAAGCCTTGGGGTATGGCCTGTGATGGGACAAGATAAGGAGGAAAGAGCCAAATTCTAGGGTGACCTCACAAACAGACAGAATCATTGTTCAGACTATGTAAATGGAGTTGCATTGGTAGGATATCTAGTGGTGACTTCATTATTCACAGTCACCTGAAGCCTCATCATCCTTTCTGATATGCTCTATAGACTAGCCCTCCAGGTCTCTCTGTCTCATTACTTTTGGCTGTCAGTGGTGGTAAGGAGAGAGTCTCAAGTTGGGGATGGTGAATGAACCTAGGTTCACAAAATCTTACCATCCCATTAGGGCTTCCAAGACACCAGAGTTACAGAGATAGATCTCATTTTTTGGATTTATTTTATTTTTAATTATGTGTATGTGTATGTGTATGTGTATGTGTATGTATGTGTATGTGTTTATGTCTGTAGGTGGGTATGTCTAGGTGAGCACAGGTGCCCTCAGAGACTAGAGGTGTTGGATTCTCCTGGAGCTGGAACTACAAGTCATTGTGAGCTGTCTGATGTGAGTTCTGGGAACTGAACCTCCAGAAGGGCAGTGTATATAGTCTTTACTGCTGAGCCATCTCTCTTGCTTCTGGACTTCACTGTTGACACCAATGATGATGGTGACATGCTGAGAACCTGGAGGGGCTACCAGCTTTTGTGGGATAAGAAGACTTTATCTACAATACCAGCTATGATATTGAAGGCTTGTGGGGACATGCAAGGTCAAACATCATTAGCATGTCCTGGAACACCTCTGATATCCTTGGGGTACCTTACACTCATTCCTGGCTCATTCTTAAATCCCACCCTGGTTGGGATGGTCCCATGTCTGGTTCCACATGCCTGGGCCATCAGTTCACATCCAATACTACCAGACAGCCTGGTCTGGTGGTAAGGTATTTGTGCCTGAGAAGCTGAAGGCCATGTGGGCCTTCTGCTCCATATGCTATTGCCATTCCCCCCCACACCCATGACGACTGGGCCTGACTTTGTTGATGACTAGTGATTCCTCTTCACTTCTGCCCTACAGGCAATTTACCAGGACCTTTGACTCTATCTGCCTACATGCGGCAAGTTGGCTACTATCTGTAAAGGAACTAGACAGGGCCTGGCTCATCTTTTCAGGCAGGGAGATGAGGGTTTCCCAACCTAGGGTCCAAAGCCTCCTGGAACCTAGGAGAGCTTACATGGCTGGGTGAGAGTTCCCTTCCCTCACACTACTCCATGATTCAGGGGCTTCGGGGGACGGCGGTGGTGGTGGTGGTGGGGCAAAGTGCAGTGGTCCTACAGGTATTTTGGCAAAGGGCATTTCCAGGAAGGTATATATGTTGGTGTCCTTCATATAGATAAGGCGTCCTCTCACTTGGCCTGTGTGTGTGTTCCTAATGGGGTTTGCTGAGCCCTGGCCTGTGGGTGGAGAGATGATGTCAGGGATGGTTCTATGAACTGCCTCCTTGTCAGCCACAGTTCAGCCTTTCAGAGATTCCTGTTTTGTAATCACTAATCACTGGCTTCACATCCCCCCCCCCCCCCCCCCCCCCCGCTTAACATGTCAACTGTCCCCACCATTAGATTTTTTAAATTCTAATCATATGATAAATTCAGAGTGTGTGAATGGCTGTGTTTCAGGGGGAAAAGGAACTGAGGTGGTGAATTCTGTGATTATACTAAACACTACTGAGTATACACTGGGTATTGTGCATGGCCCAAGGAACCTTTTGAAGGAGCCATCTATGGGTGGGACAGAAGAATGTGTGACCCATTACCCATATTCTTTGTGACCTGTCATTTATAGTTTATGTTCCATATTACTGGGTTCAATGTCTCTACCTATTGGTGAAATTATTAAGGCCACTCCACGTAGTTAAAAGGGAGGTTTATTTTGTGGGGTAACTTACAAGCGAAGGGATAGGTAACAGGGTCTGGGAAAGGTGTAGCTCAGTCCGGCGGTGTTCTCTGAGAACTCTGCTCGGTCTACCTCCAGCGTCCAGGGACCAGGGTCCAGGAACCAAGAGAGCCGGCGCATCCAGATCTCGGGTCTTCAGGGTCCTCTCTCGGCTCTGCCTTGTAGGCGTGACAGTTACCGAACCCTCAATGGGGGTTGGAACTTCCAGATCAAAGCTGGAATGGCTACCCACTACATCTACCCTGTGTTTATTCTGACTATGTAGACTTTTTTCTTGCTGTTATTCCCTAAACAATATAGCCTGGCAACCATTTACACAAAATTAACATCACACTAGACATTCATTATAGGTTACCTATGTTCATTTAAATAAAACATTCATGTGCATGAATGTTTTGCCTGCATGTTTCTATGTGCACCACATGCATGCAGTGCCTGCAGAGGACAGAAGAGGGTGACAGAACCCAGGGAACTGGCATTATAGGGAGTTGTGATCCACCATAGAGATGTTGGGAACCAATCTTGGATCCTCTGGGAGAGTGTCTTAACTGTTCTTAACTGCTGAGCCATCTCTCTAGTCACCTATCTATGTTTATTTAAAAAAATACATTCCTAGGCTTATGCAAAAGCTAGCAATTTTATGTAAGGCTTGTGAACATCTGCATATGTAAGTTTGTACTGTAGGGTCCTGGAGCCAATCTTGTTGGGTACCAGGGGATAACTACAGTTTGTCTGAATGTTGGCACAAGCCGAAATTTTATTTATTTTGTGGTTTTGGGAACAGGGTATGATGAAGCCAGTGCAGTTTCAGATTTTTCTATGTAGCAGAGGCTACATAGCTGTAGTTGCCTTGAAACTCCCAATTCTCTTGTCCTCACCACTTGAGTACTGGAATTACAGGCATATAACATCAGGCCTGGTCAAAATCTTATTTTAAAAGGGAGCTATAAGGCTCAGGAGCACTTCCTGCCTCCAGGTCTTAGTCTATACAACAGTGGTTCTCAACCTGTGGGTCATGATCCCATTGGGGGTTGCAATCAAATATCCTGTGTGGGAGGCCAGCTCCCACCTTTTCCAGGGTTCCTACAAGGAGGAAAGAGGGATAAGAAAATATTAGGTAGAAAGAGGGACCTAGTTGACAAGAAGAAAGACAGAGAAACACAGGATAGCTTTGGGAGTACCTGGGTCAATACCCAATGGTCCTTTCTGCTTATTCAAAAGGACTTTTTATAACAATGCCAAGGGGTGGGGCAGAAGACTTCCCCCTTGCTAGATCGAAGCACACCGTACAGCCAAGTGTAGACCCTTCTGAACACGTGGTAACCACGCCCGTGGTCAAATCATCCCCTTATGTAGCCCTGCTGGATAAAGCAAGCTCAGATTCTCTGACCCTGAGTAATTTGGGCCTTCACAATCCTGCATATCAGATATTTACATTACGATTCATAACAGTAGCAGAATTAGAATTATGAAGTAGCAATTAAATACTTTTATGGTTGGGGGGTCACCACAACCCAAGGAACTGTATTAAAGGATCTCAGCATTAGGAAGGTTGAGAGCCATTGTTCTACAAGGAACTGCAATGGCAGGTGTACTGGCTAGTTTTATGTCAATTCAACACAAGTTAGGGTCATCTGAGAAGAGAGAAACTTAATTGAGAAAATGCCTCCATAAGATCAGGCTTTAGGCAAGCCTGTAGGGCATTTTAAAATTAGGGATAGATGTAGTAGGGCCCAGTCCATAGTGGGTGGTGCCATCCCTGGGCTGGTGGTTTTAAGTGTTGTAAGATAGCATACTGAGCTATCCATGGAGAGTTCCCCACGGCCTCTGTATCAGCTCCTGCCTCTAGGTCCCTGCCCTGTTTGAATTCCCACCCTGTCTTCAGTGATGAACTGTGATGCTACACAAAACCTTTCCTCTCCAAGTTGCTTTTGGCCATGGAGTTCGTCACAGCAATAATAATCCCAATTAAGATAGCAGGAAAGACAGGAGCTAGGCAGGGGTGGCCAACAGAGATGAAGTGAGTGTGGCCTTGGGCTGGGTAGGTTAGGTTAGATTGTGATAAGTTGGTAGTAGGCAATCAATTCCTACATTAGAACCTCCTGGCGTGAGAAGATAGAGCACAAAGGACACACCCAGGCGTGGTGCCTGCCTGGCCAGAGTTTCTTGTAACACTAATTGCTAAACGGTCTTATTAATAGAAAACCCGGAGCCGGATATTGGGGTGAACGCTGAATGATCAGAGAAACAGAACAAGCCAGCCAACCTCACCTTGCCAACTCCTCAGCCGATCCTATTTCCATGAATCCTCAGACTGAAAGCCTCTGAGTCCTCACCCCTGAGGGTCTCAGTTGAACTGCTGCTCAGTTCCTGTCTCCTCATGCCTTATATACTGTTCACCCAGCCATGTCACTTCCTGGGATTAAAAGCATGTGTCCTTCCCAAGCAAAGGCATGAGATCTCAAGTGCTGGGATTAAAGGCAGGTGCCACCACTGCTTGACTCTGTTCCCAGTGTGGCCCTGAACTCACAGAGATCCAGATGGATCCCGAGTGATAGGATTAAGGGTGTGTGCCACCACTTTCTGGCCTCTATGTCTAATTTAGCAGCTGGCTCTAAATTACTCCCCAGATAAGTTTATTAGGGTACACAGTATATCACCACAGTTTCTGATATTGACCCAGAGGTTTCCTGGCAGACACAGCATACTACCTTTTCTCTAAAAACTGAACTATGTCTTTGTTCTAGTGGCATGCATGGGGTAAAGAGAATCCAGTGACCACTCAGATCATCTTTGAGACATGGTGCAGGGTCCTTTACATTTCCCAGGTCTAATAATCTTGCATGGGTCTCCTTTGGGAAATGGAAGGGTGTTTCTCTGGCTAAGAGAAAGTCACAGACAGAGAGAAATCATAGTGGGAAGTTACTCTTATTGTAGTATTGACAGCCAGTGGCAACTCCAGCCACAAACACAGGAGGAACATGCTCTAAGTCCACCTCAGCTACCATGTCTGTTGATCCCAGCTTTCCCAGTCCTCCCCATCTTCTTACTCTTGAGTGTCCTCGTTCACCCCCAGTCCTATGCTGTTTCAAGGACCCATCTTTGGAGCGTTAGACACATTAGGTGAGTGTATGGCTTCTGTGATGTCACCTCCCCTGGCATCTGCTTCTCTGGAACCTTCCCTCCTACAGTTTCAGCCACTACTGCTCTGTGATTTGATCCTTGTTGGTGACTGGAGTCTTACCACGAGCCTGAAGGAGGGAAGTAGAAGCCCACAGGCTGCGGTACTTAGTCATTCATGAATTCAGTCCAGCCCCACACCTGCCTCATGGGCCTCTCTTTGTTTGCTACAGGGCTCTGCTATGAGGCTGCCCTGAGACACAATGCCAGGTAGTCAATCACCAGGGCCTCACCCAGGCAGGACATTGGACCTGAGGGCTTAAGTGTGGCACTGGTTGGGATTGAGCAAGGTAGGTGCTACAGGAGACAGGCACTTATTGGAAAGAAGTCATCAGAAGCCTGTGACCATCAGGCAGGCCCCTTCCTCTCTTCCCTGCCTTCTTTAATCTCCTTCAAAGGCATTATGCAGCTTCCTCCATCTCTTGGAGACAGCAGGAATACTTCCTTCATGAGACAGAAGAAGGGGACCTGCCTCCCATGGTGACACTGGGCAGGTGTATGCACTGTTAAAACACTGATAAAATCAGGTAAATCACTGTTACTGTAATGCAATGTAATGTCAAATTCTTTAAATTTATACGGTAAGCACTTCTACCATTTTAATTTTTCCATAAATAAGTAAAAGACATTAGGGATGGGCAACTTGACTCGTTAATTAGCAGTTGCTGGGCTCTCTCTTGCTGTCTTGGAGGCCTTGGGTGACAGGGCTCTCAGTCTAAGAACCAGCCAGACTACTCTGAGGCCAACACCAACCATCTGGAATGTTCCATGGATGCCTTCAGACAACCATACAAAAATTACAGTTGATTGCCTTGGCTCCAGAAGGCATAGCCTCAGCCAGGGCTGTTTGAAACCAGTTTGTACCAGACATTTGCTGTCACAAGCCTTGACAACTCTAGCCGACCCTGCAACCTCTTCCACTCTGGAGCATTTCTCTTGGTGGTCTAGGAGATGGGCAGCTGTGACCAGCGCTGAGGCAAAGCTGTGATTGCGTCAAAGCACAATCCTTAAAGATTGCGATTGGTGGTTCAGAGAGAAGGATGATTGGTTCAAACAAATGATTGTTATTGGTCCAAACGTTCCTTCTCAGGCCACAGAAGCAGTCAGTATAGGTTCCCTCATGAGTCAGTTGGGAGACCATCAGCCATGCTGACTCTTTAGTGTTAGGCCCACCAAAAGGATTCTCTTAGTCTTGTCTTGCCTACTTTTAGTAATGTTGACTGGGCTGGTAACAGGAAGAGAGAAGCAACAGAGACAGTGTGAAGGGGCGACAATGTCAATCACAGCAGAATGGCAGCACAGCTGAGCAGTGAGTAGGCCAAGCTGTGAGAACAGTAAAGCAGTTGTCTTCTTGATAGAAGCTGAAGAAGCAGGCCTTGGACCCCAGTGATCCCAGCCTCAGAGATAGCCGTGGGCCTACAGTGCCTGACTCCTGAGCACAGCATAGCCATTGGAGAAGCATGTGGATAACTCAAAAGTGTCTAAGGCAGGAAGAAGAGAGCTGAAGAGCTAAGTCTAAAGAAGAATAAAAAGGCTGTAAATGATCAGAGACAAGAACCTGCAGGGCCTGGTTTCTGGGAGTGTTCCAGGGAGCTATCAAATCTTTAGGGATTTTTGAGCCAGGTTGAGAGCTTCATTATTATTATTTTCTTTTTATTACATATATATATATGTCTGTGAGTGTCTAGTCATGAGTACCGTTGGAGGCTAGAAGAGAGTGTTGATTCCTTGAAGCTGGAGTTACAAGCAATTGTAAGCCACACATTGTGGGTGCTGGGAACTGAACTCAGGTCCCCTGCAAGAAGGCAAGTACTGTTAACCACTGAGCAATCTCTCTAGTTCCTAGACTGAGAGCTTTAACAATGACCATTACCAAGGGTTAAAAGACCCGACACCCAAGGCTAAGTGAAGATTTTAACACTAGTGGCCACTAATTGTCCCTGCTCTGACCTCCCTGGTATGGCTGCCCACTCTGCCAAACACTGAGAGAAACAAAAGCTGTTGGATATGAGCATTTGAAGAGTTTCTCCTTGCCAGTTCACAATTTAGGGTAGAGCAAAGGGACCCCAAGTCAGCTGGGTATAACACCTTCCCTGCGCTCTTAGTCTTGATGACTCAACTGCTGTGGGTTGGGAGAGAGCTTCTTTGAAGAGAATGCATTAGTTACTTTTCTCTTTCTGTGATAACACTGTGCCCAAAAGTAACTTATGGAAGAAAGAGTTTTATCTTGGCTGAGGGTTCTAGAGGGAGAGTCTGTAATGGTGGGGGAGGCAGGGCAGCAGGTGGCCAGAACAGAAAGCTGAGGGATCACATCTTCAATCACAAACGTGAAACAGAGAGTTACCTGGAAGTGCAGTAAGGCTATACTCCCTCAAAGTCTGCCCCGATGATGTACTTTCTCCAGCAAGTACATCTCCAGCCCCCCAAACCTCCCTAGACAGTGCCATGAAACATGGACCAAATGATGATCTGTGAACCCATGGGGATGTTTCTCTTCTAAACCTCTACAGAGGAGCATCCTCAGGATCCCACTGACAGAAAATGGGACAGTAGGGAGTCACTTGATTACCACTGTGTCCCTATTTGAAGTAACTGTTCTTCTAAATGACTATGTCCATTTTGAGAGCTCATTCTTGCTTTTAGGCCTTACTGGGTCCTTTCAGCACCTTTCTCATTTCTCATTGCCTGTGCATGAATAATATGACATTTTCTTTGAAAGTTAAATGTACATTTGTTATACAGCTCAGAAATTCAAGGTGTTAGCCCTAAAAATAAAAGCATGGAGTGTGATCACCCTCTCTGTTTGTGAGACAGGGTCTCAGTATATAGCCCTGACTGGCCTGGAACTTACAATGTACATCAGGCTGACCTTGAACTAACAGAGACCCACTTAATTATGCTTCCTGAGTGCTGAAGTTGAAGGTGTGTGCCACCACATCTAGCTTTCTTTTTTTTTTAAATTATTGTTAATGTGTCTGTGTGTCTGTGGGTGAATGACATGTGTGTGCAGGTGCCCCAGAGGCTGGAAAAAAAAGCATTGGATCATCTGTAGCAGGAGTTATTGGCAGTTGTAAATGGTTGACATGGGTGGTGGGAACCAAACTTGGGTCCTTTGGAAGAGTAGCAAGTATTCTTAAGTGTTGAGCCATCTCCCCAGCCCCCTCAACATTAAGATTTTTCTATCTTAAAAATTGATCTATGGGTGGACAGATGGTTCAGTTGTTAAAAACAGTGGTTGCTCTTCCAGAGGACCTGAGTTCAGTTCCCAGTGCCTATATCACATGGCTTACAACCGCCTGTAACTCCAGCTCCAGGGGATGTTACAGCCTCTTTCAGTCTTTGCAAGCACCCACTTACATACATACATGTCGATAAATAATAAAGTACAATTTAATAATGACCTAAAAGAAATTCTTCTCTTTATTATTAGCAAGTTCAGATCCTTTGACACAGCAGCAGAAGATGGTCTAGTACAGGGCTCTTGTAAATGAGGTCTAGGGGGAGCTTGGTGGCTGGTTTGTGGTGGGAAGGCCATGGTGAGAAACTGCCACCTACAAACCAGAGAGAAAGTCCTTACTAGATACCAAATCAGTACACCTTGACCAGGACTTTCAGCTTCTAAAACAGGTAGCAATAAACTTCTGCAGTATAGAAGCCATCCAGCTATGATACTTTTGTTATAGTCATTTGATTGAACTAAGACTTTGGGGATTCTAGTGCCCAACAGCTATACTAGTTCCTATTTATAGAATATGAGGACACCAGGGACTTGCTGAGAAGCAGAAACTTGGCTCAGTTACTCAGGTTTGTGAAATTCTCCTCAATGAACATAACAATGAATGGAGGGCCTGGGAAGTCAGGGGAGAAAGAAGATAAAATGGGCAGAGGTGACATAAGGAAGTGAAGAAGGAAGGGCCTAGGCTCTGTGGCCCTATGTAGGGTATAGGAAGGTGATGACCATTGAGGCTCCCTCATCTACGTTTTCCTGGGGGGATTTACTGTATGTATAATAAAAGTGGACTCCTGGAAGGCTTGGCAATGAGCCTAATGCCTTGGGTTCTTTATGAATGTTGTCTATTTCCCCTTCCCAGGGCAATCCATGCATCCCTCTTAGGGTCCTCCTTGTTAGCTAGCTTCTCTGGATCTGTAGGTTGTAGTCTGGTTATCCTTTGCTTTACATCTAGTATCCACTTATGAGTGAGTACATATCATGTTTGTCTTTCAGAGTCTGGGTTACCTCACTCAGGGTGATATTTTCTAGTTCCATCCATTTGCCTGTAAATTTCATGATGTCATTGTTTTTTACAGCTGAGTAAATTTCATTGTGTATATTCAACAACAAACTCTTATCCACAAACATCCACAAAAGGCCTCTGCAAGATGGTGCATTTGGGTGACAGCGCATGAGGACTTTCCTCCAAATCATGCTACACAGCAGCCCAGGATTAAGAGGACACACCAGGTTGTCCATGCAACATAAATGAACTGCTTCCATAGTTTTAATCTTGGGAAACTTCCATAGTCCAGTCATTCCTTAGGCGAGAGAGTGAGAGTGAGAGCACACATCTTTGTAGGGGCTGAAAACACAATACTCCCTGGAATACGGAGAGTGTTGAATGGAGATGCTCAATCTGTAGAATTCTTTAGTGATTGGAGGAAGCAGTGAAAACATGGCTGCACCATGCCAGTGAGAACACTGCAAACCACTAAAGAGAAAAGCCTACTGGTACTGGGGTGTGGATGCACTAGGCTTAGGGGCTGGACAGAAGGAGCCAACGGTAGCTAGTCCTTAGGTGTCCCTAAAGCCTGAGGTTGCTTACCACCTCATCCAGGAATTCATACTGAGCTGTTTCAGAATCTTTACCCTGTACTCTTTGTGTATCCTGGCAGGGTTTCCTGGGATTGAGAAACTCCTGTTCATGAACCAGTATCTCAGCTTTATCACAGGCTGTGAGAGCCCAGAGAGTCCCAGTGATGGAAACAACAGGACTTGAAAATGTTTGTCAGGTGGATATACATGTTTCTAAGTTTGATCTCAGTGGGAGCTTGCACTAGTGTGGGTACAGAATGGAAGAGGGATGAACAGGAGATGGGTACTTAAGAAAGCCACGCAAAATAAACAGAAAAATATGATTTAAATGGTATCATTAGAACAAATGGACTTAACAGTTACCTACATAAAATGCCATCCAAACACTACAGAATAAACATCTTTTGAGCCGCCCCTGGGACTGTCTACAAAATAGGTCATATATTAGGGTATGAAGCACTTTTTGACAAATATAGAAGCATTGATAATTTCTCATGTATTATTATTACAATGGAATAAAACTCCCTACCCACAGCAAGAGAAACTATAAAGCACACACAGTTTCATGGAGATTAAAGAACACACTTTTGAATGATGAATGTGTCATTGAAGAAATAAAAAAGGAAAGTTAAAATTACAAAAATGAAATGAAACTGAAAAGGAAACAAATGAAAACAAAAGACAGCAGACAAAATCCCGAGGGAGATATAGCAGATGGGGTGGGCATCTGCAGGCCTAAGTCCCAGGGTATAAATTTCAAATGTTGAATCCCTTCTCCGTCTGTGGTTTCTCCATCTGTGGGATCCTCTGTACACACCTGCTTAGAGATCCAGAATCTCCAGTGCAGCCTTCTGCTTCCTGCTCCCCACTCCTTCACCCACAATGGATCTGTGACAAGGGAGTTACCATGATTTGGGGTGAGGGTTACTGATATTCAGAACGACTTCAGAGTCCACGCTGTGCCTTCCTGAGGGGAGAGGAATAAAAAGGCAAAGCAGATAGGTGGCTTTATCAGCCTGATAAGCACAGGCTCTCCTCACCTCTTCCTGGTCAGTGCAGGTCTCCTGTGACATTACCTTGCACTGCCCCATAGAACTCTTACCTATATTTTGTTGGGTACAAGTTCCTACCTGGGGGAAGCCCACAACTGCTTCCTTTTGGGAAACACAGTGCATCCCATAGCAGCAGAAACTCATGCTCAGGAGCTAGCTCAGCGGTTCTCAATCTGACCCCTTGGGGCAGGGGACAAATGACCCTTTCATGTGGGTCCCATATCCCATACCCACATACCAGATATTTACATTATGATTTATATCAGTAGAAAAATTACATTTATAAAGTAGCAACACAGTAATTGTTCTTTGTTTTCTTATTTTCACATCCTAACCACAGCTTTCCCTCCCTCCCCTCTTCCCAGGCCCCCCAACCCACTGTACCCCCTCCCACTCCATCCACTCCTCCACCTTTTCCCTTTAGATATAGGTGGGCATCCCATGGATACCAGTCAGCCATGGTATATCAAGCTGCAGTGAGACTAGGAACCCCTCCTCTACCAAGCTTGGATGAAGCAATCCTGCAAGAGGAATGGGTCTCAAAAGCAGGCAACAGAGTCAGACATCTGTTCTCACTGCTAGGAGTCCCACATAAAGACCAAGTGAGACAACTATAACATCTATGCAGAGAGCCTAGTTCAGTCCCATGAAAGCTCCCTGGTTGTTAGCAACACAATAATTTTATTGTTCGGGGTTACCATGACTGTCTTAAAAGGTCGAAGCATTAGGAAGGGTGAGAACCACTGAGCTAACTGATCACGCCGCTGAATTAACTTCCTGACTTCCTGAAGGCCTTAGCCTGTGGGCTTCTGCTTCTCCTCCTGTGTGTTCAGTGTGAGACTCTGAAAGGGGGAAGATGGGAACAAGGTCAGAGCTGCAAATCTTTGCAGAGTCAGAGACTGGGAGGGCAGGAGGCAATGGATCCGGGAGGGAGGAGCTTATGGGGATGACAGACAGCAGTGAGGGGCAATGCCTCAACTAGAGCTCACAGGGTGGTCCTGTAGCACACACAGGGTCAGTGATGCCTGAGGTCACTTAGCACTTAGGGGAAGAATAGTGTGATGGGCTCTGCTGAGTGCTGGGTCTGGAGGTCAAATAGACCAGGCATATAGTCATGAGCAGGGGGACTGATGAGACATTTCCTTTCTCTGTGTGGCTGTGGTTAGACTGTGGCTGCTGATGCTGAGGACTCTTGGATAACAATGAAACTATTAACACCTTCATGATGTCATTGGGATCTTATGACTCACCACTTAGGTCAGAGAATTACCCAGGTGCCCCCAAAAAGATTCTGGAAATTTTCCTGGCCCCAAACAGAACTATAACTCTCCAGCCTCACACCACAGTGCTGAAATGAGAGGCCCAGATTCTCTTCCCAATGTGTCTGACCTTGGACAAAGGTACAACATGGCTTCTAGGGCAAAGAGAATGTGGTCTGGGCCTGCAACAAAGTCTTCAGGCCCTTATCAGAAGCTGAGCCAAGAGAGTACCAGGACAGGGCGTGTGGACAAACCTTGATGTCTCTTATCCCCAGACAGTCTCCTGTGAACTCTGACAATATCATGCCACATCCCGCTAGTCAGAAGCATTCTAAGTAAGCCACACTTCCCTCAGCCTGTGACCCTTATCTGCAGTTTCCTGGGCTCTGCTGGTCACTCAGCCTTGTAGGCAAGAAACTCTAACATGCTCATTCATGGCTGCTCTTCTGAATAGTCTTGGTTCAGGTACCTGGCTTCTGAACCACAAGCAACTATAAGAAGGTACAGAGTTGTATCACATCCTCTTCTATCACATCCAGACCTGACTCATCCACAGGGACATCAAGGTATCAGTGTCTTATACACAATCCCCAGGATTGCTTAAAAAGATAGGTGTGAACAGGGTGTGGTGGAACAAGCCTGATAATCCAGCACTCTTGTTGAGGTAAAGGAAATAGGAGGCTCTCCAACTGAAGTCTGGCAATCTGGCAAGAATCAGTTCATACAACAAAATCCTAAGGATGTTCAGGCAATGAAGAGTTGCTAGGACACATAGGCACAGGAGGCCCCATCCCTTCCTCAGCATCTCTAGGTAGGTGATGGATGCTGGGGGGCGGGGGGGGGAGACATTTCCTGCAGTGATATTGCTACTGGCAAACTACTCATACTCCTGTAAATAAACTCTCATCCAATTAGTTACTCTAACCAAACTTACTGGATGATCAACAATTAAAAAGACAATAAAGTAGAAGAGAAACTAGTTGACAGCAGAAAGGAGAAGGAAAAATGAGAGTAATAGGGGAATGAGCATGAGCAAATGACTCATTCACGTGTATGAAAACGTCATCATGAAACCCATTATTATGTGTCAGTACACACTGAGAAAACACAAAAGAACTCCAACACAATAATGTTGGCTGTGGAGATTATCTACATTGAGGCAATATTCCTTTTGTAGAGAGATGTTTTAAAAAGGGAGTATTATAAGAGCTTTCATCATGCTGCAGGCCTAAGCATGCTCAGCTTTATTCCTCTGCCAGGTGGATTATTACAAGGCTCTAGGAACCTCACAAAGTGAACCTTGTTTACAATGCCACATCCTTGGTGGACTTCTATTCACGCACATCAGCAACCACACGTGAGCCCATTCACTAACAAAGAAGAGGTTTCTTAGCATGTAACTCCAGAAGGCTCCAAAGTCAGATGTATGGCTACTGTAAAGGGGAGGCTCTCTTGAGAAGACAACACCCATGCTTGAGTGTGTCTTGTCCTCTCCTTGGGTGTTCCTCTTTAATCCTGTGCTGAAAACATCTGTTCTTTCAAATGCCAACCCTGAAGGAAACAGACTGCTAAGGAGAGGAGACTCTTGGATCTGTTGAGCTGTGGGAAAACCACACATAGATCTCTAGGGATGCAGCTCTCCTGAGTCATCACTCAGGCTGGCCTTGCCTTTGAGTTATCCATGCTCCTGTAAGCAACCTCTCACCCAGACACAACACTCTGATAAACTCATTGGTCACCCAAGAAATAAAAAAGAATGCCAGCTCTGCTTCATAGAAATAAACAAAGCAAAAAGAAGATAAATGTGTGCACACATATTTGGTTTTCACATAGTGATTGCAATCTGACCTCTTCTTGCTTTGGGTGTTTCCACCCTCAGACTGAAAGACACCATGCCATTAAATGACAATTCAGGGAAAGCTGCTCTTGAAGGATGAAACATCATGATTGTGCCAGGGTTGAAGCAGGACCACTTCACCAAGTGGTGTCTGTGTCTGTAACAGTGTCAACCATCAGTTGTGGACACAGTGAGCTTCATGGACAGATATGCCATGCAGCAAGGCAACCCATGTAGGCATCCAGTCACTGAGGACAGGGGCTGAGTCTTTGACCTTGGGAAGTTGTAGGCAAAACCCTCTGATGCCTGTACATGTTACTTGTCTGGCCTCATTCATGTCAGTTGGCACAAAAGATGTTCAGCCATGTGGATCAGATAGGGGAGGGCAACTCAGAAACACCGGGCTGATTTGAAGCTTAGGTCTGCCAAATTCTACAGTGTCAAAACATGATGCTCTGTGAGGCAAGGTGCCAAGGAAATGGAAGCTTGCAGAGACAACAAACCCAGAAGGGCAAGAAGGGCTTCACTGGACACCCCCTGCAGTTCTGGGCATGGAAAGAAAATGGCTGCCTAAGGAGTGCATAGCATCCAAGGCTCCCACTCCTAGACAGAGAAGAGTTAGCGTCCTTGTGATGTCCATCATCAACTTCACTCAAATCAGAACTTGCATATCCTAGGTTCATTAGGATCATTAGATGAAAATGGTGATTCTTGCATGTTTTGCCCTGGATACCATGGGGTAGACAAGGATACAGCACAGCCTGACTGATGTGCTGGGAGAGGAAAGAGCAATTCCTCTGAGTGCAGGAGAATGGCTGCCTGATACTTCCACTGCAGTCTGAAGGCATTATTGAGCTCCTCATGTAAACACCCTTCTGTGGGTTTAGGGGCCTCACAGGACACTTTAAAATGTATAGCTATATTTTTGAAGAGCTTCATTATTAAATGATCCATATGTAATCAAATCCTTCCATTTATCTGCATACCTTGGTCATTTTGAGCAGATGCATGAGACATTGTAACCATGTCCATTTCAAGTGTGAGGATGTTTCTGTCTCTCAAAACAGTTTCATCTCACCCCTTTACATTGACTATAGTCCTGAGCCATGTTTTCTGGCAGCCAACTAATTGCATTCTGGTGCTGAAGTTTGGAAGAGAACCATAATTAAGAAATTTTAAACCCCTTGTATGCTATCATGTGAATGGAATTATTTGCCTGTGGCACAAGTGTGCTTGACATGTCTCATGGACTCTTCCACTGTGACATCAGGTAGAGTTGGGAGATCCTGATGCCCATTCTCATCTTCATCTTCCCTGAGATTATCTGCACAGTGAGTGTCCTCTCACCCTGTCCTGACCCAATGACTCTCTGTTCATCTTGTGAGCTCCAGCTCTGCCTGCAGTGTGAGGATAAGAAGGAACATAGAGTTGCCTGGGGAAGTGCCATGTTCCAGGGAACTGCTGAGGGTCTCAATGGATACAATTCACACTCCTCTGCCTCACATAGGTGGAATGTTCTCTTTGGCCAGAAAATTGTACCTAATGGTTCCCATTGTCTTTAGAATCATGTGAGGAGGTGAGATGGCTTCTCTGTCTCTCACTTTTCAGCATGGGGGAAGTGAGAACAGTTTCATACTGGTTACAGTGCTACAGTGTACACTGTGATATTTGCAGGGGGCACACACACTCAGTTGGGGATGTTGAAAATTTTCTTCTCCCATACTGGACAAATGAGCCAGTCTCTCCCTGTATACTTCCAGTACAGTTGCTGTCCATCATGTTTGGATTGAGCAGACAGACTCAGACACTCTGGGTACTGCCTGGGAGGCAAGAGAGAAGAGGGGATTCTGTCTTTTATTGAATAATGGTTTTGCGAGGAAAGGGGACCAATGGGTATGGAGTAAAGAGGCCTTACTACTCTGAACCAGTCACCTCATCTCCATAATCTTTGGATCTTAAAGTCTTCAAAGCAAAGTAGCAACCAAAATCAGCTACATGAAGTGTGAAATCTCTTGAGATGAATATGAGCATCATGGGATAAATTAATAAGTGTGTGGGGAAGAGTTAACTTTTTAGATATAAGAAAACTCATAGTTAAGTTTGGGACCTAATTTTATTCTTTCACCTTAGAATGGCCTGAGGTCTTCAAGGTCATTCCTGAGTTTGGTGACCTGCTGATAAAGGAAGCCATGTGGCACTGCAAACCCCCTGACCCTCCAACTACAGTTCTAAGAGTTGATGGCAGAATTCACATTTCTGATCGCTGCCCTGCAAGAAGCATGGGTTCAGGTGTGGAGAGAGTCTCAAGGAAGGACGGGATCAGGAAGGACAGGATCAGGTGTGCACTGTTTTACAGCTCCAAAGCTACTATGGGGTTAGAGTTCAAGTCCTTCCACCACAGCCTGTGCTCCCTCCTGTACCCACCCCAAGTGAGCATAGTACCAAGCATCCAGGTGGAAGGTGATGGTTTATGTTATGTTATTTATTCATCTATCTATCTATCTATCTATCTATCTATCTATCTATCTATCTATCATCTATCCAACTATCTATCATCTATCCAACTATCTATCTATCTATCCAACTATCTATCATCTATCCAACTATCTATCTATCTATCATCTATCCAACTATCTATCTATCCAACTATCTATCTATCTATCTATCATCTATCTATCTATCTATCATCTATCTATCTATCTATCTATCTATCTATCTATCTATCTATCTATCTATCTATCTATTATTTTATGTATATATTTATTTATTCATGCATTTATTTTTTCCAGGCTTCATTTATTGATTTCCATTTGATCACTCCAGAAAGGAATCAAGATAGCATGGGTCTCAGCATCACCACCTCTCCCAGATGTCAAGAGCTTCTAAGCACATACAGTAAGGTACAGTGGCTTATCTTCTGAGAGAGCACCGCTGCAGGTATGAACTGGAGGGAGTGGTGAGAACAAAACCTCTGTTGAACTGGCCAGGTAATGGGGCAATGGTCACTTTCCCAACCTAGAGTTAGGCAAGATGAATCCACAGATTGTGAAATGGAATTTTGTTTTCTCTGCCAGAAGACAAGGGTCCAAGGCAAGGGTTCATAGCATCAGCCAGCTCCCTTCCCTGAAGGTCACAGATCATCACCACCCTGGCTGGCATAGAAGAATTTAACCAGATAGATCATACAGTGACCAAGGCTGGAGCAGCTGGTCAGGGCAGCCCCATTGGCATTCCATCTTCTGTACAGCTTAGTGCCTAGGGAGGCAGGCATTTCTCTGCCTTTAGGGATGAACTTCAATGAGCTGCTAAATATTCAGAATCGAGATTGTCTCCACTTGGGGCCATCATTCAGGAACTCATGGTCCAATGCCACACTTGCTGCAGAATGTCTTTAAGTTTCAGGTTGGTTTTTCCCAGAGTTCTTGGTCACACTACCTGCATAGATGGTTTCAGTGAATGCTGGCCTTGGGAATGAGCATGCATACTTTGAGCAACTGGAGAACAACTCATAGCCACACTTGGTGCACACATAGACACAAGGCTTAAAATGGTTCTGGAAAAATTTGCCTCTGAAAAAGCTACAGAACGGCAGGGTCATGACTGGACAGGCCTCATGTATTGGTTTGCTGA
This sequence comes from Peromyscus melanophrys, assembly GCA_902168415.1. NCBI lineage: Eukaryota > Metazoa > Chordata > Mammalia > Rodentia > Cricetidae > Peromyscus > Peromyscus melanophrys. Next base: position 17,288 of record CABHPR010143818.1, on the reverse strand, counting down.
TTTGAGAAATGGTCTCATTATGTTGGACAAACTGTCCTAAAATTCACTTCACAACCAGCATGGCCTGAAACCTGCCTAGAGGCCTGAGATTAAAGGAATGTGCAACTACTTCCTGTCCTTGGAAAACTGGTACCCAGCCCTTCTTTCATCTACGGTTTTAAACCAAACCAATAGAACATCTTTATCAAAGTGATGTTTCTTGCAGTACTCTCTCTGAACACCAGGAGGCAGAACTATGAGAATACTCTTAAGTCTGTACACAGGGCGGAGGAAGAGCTTTTTTTTTTTTTTTTTTTTTTTTTTTTTTTTCCCCGAAACAGAGTTTCTCCATGTAGTTTTGGTGCAGTCCTGGATCTTGCTCTGTAGACCAGGCTGGCCTCGAACTCACAGAGATCCGCCTGGCTCTGCCTCCCGAGTGCTGGGATTAAAGGCATGCACCACCACCACCCAGCAAAGAGCCTCCTTTGAGTACACATGAGCTCTGCCTGATACTTCCACAGGAGCCTGAAGGCATTACTGAGCTTCTGCTGTAAACACACCTCTGTGAGGTATGCGTATCTGCTGATGGACAGGACACTTCACCAAGGGGTTTTTAGATGCTAAATAGCTCTCTTGCTATTGGAAAGTTTTATTGTCAAATGATTTCTATGCAATCAAATTTATATTTTACCAGCGTATCTTGATAAATTGGCATAAGAATATGAGTAATGCAACAACCCACACTTCAAGTATGTGAATGCTTAATTCACTGGAAAAATTTAGCTAGTGATCCTTTATGTTAATCATTGACTGGCCTCTGCTCCTTGCAACCCCTTGACTGCCCTGTGATAGAACAGTTTGGAAACTCCATAGAATTTTAAAACATCAGGGCCCAGGCCATCCTATTGTGGAAAAGGAATTGTTTGTGATTGTTGTCGTTACAAGTTATTCAAGCATGTTGTCTTTCAGTTAACAGTGTTATTCCACATATGCACACAACACATTTTACCCACTCTCTGGTTGATACACATCTGAGTGACCAAATTTTGACCACTTTTAATCAAGTTCTTATGAACATCTCAAACAGGTTTTTGAGATCAATATTTTCTTTTCATTTGGGCTAAGACCTGAGAGCAGAGTTGCTGAATCATATAACACAAGTGTGTTTAATTTTAACAGAGAGTGCCAAACTGTCTTCTATGACAGTTCATTTTGCATCTTCTCCAGACACATATGAGGGTGTCAGTGACCCCATATCTTTGTGACCACTTGGCCTTATGGCTCATAAGGCTGATTGTATTGAATGGGTGTGAAGGAGTGTCCCATTGCAGGTGTTTTAATGGGATCTGAGCCTCTGTTTCTCTCTCTCACTTGCTCCTGTATCACTCCCTGATTCCTCCCATAGAAATGCGCCTGAGCATCTTCATTCCACATATCTGCTATGGCCTTGGCAATTACCGGGAGAGGGTCTCTGAATGAAGGTGCAGGGAATAACAATGCATACGGGTTCCACCCCTCCCCCAGCTGTCATAGTCACTGTTCTGTTGCTGTGAAGAGACACCATGACCAAGACAACTAAATGCTTTCTTTTGAAAACATTTAATTGGGGGCTTCCTTGAAGTTTGAGAGGATGAGTCCATGACCACCATCTGGGTGGGCAGCACAGCCACAGGCAGGCAGGCACAGTGTTGGAGCAGCAGCAGAGAGCTTACACCCTGATCCCACAAGTAGGAGCCAGAGAATTAGACTGGGCCTGGCATGGGCTTTTGAAACCTTAAACCCCACCTCCAGGGACACACCTTCTTCAACAGGATCACACCTCTTAATCCATCCTAAACAGTCTACCAACTGGGAACCAAACACTCAAATATATGAGTCTTAGGGGTCATTCGCATTCTAACCAGCACACCAGCTGAGCTGAAAAAAAGTCTTGTATCAAGAAGAAGCATCAGGAAGTCCAAGAAACATGGAGAAGCTGATTTCTTGACCCCAAGAAAGGAGGAGCTGAAGACCTCTCAGGCCAGCAACTCATCAGTGCCTTTGGTCAAGGAATGGGAGTAGGGAGAGCAGCAGCCAGTAGGAGCTGGGACCACAGACTGGACAGGGGTGCATTGGAGCCACTATAGTGCAACAATAGAAATCTTTCATCGGGAAAGGTAAGGCTGTGCCACAGTTGGTATCCACACTTCTGGGGAATTCCCTTTGCCAAGCCACCTGTAGGACCACTGTGCTTTGCATTCCCTGAGGCCCCTGAGTCATGCAAGGGTGTGAGAGATGGGACCTCCTATCAGCCATGTAAGTTCTGGGACCCAGAGGACTTCCAGGCCCTGAGGTGAGGTGCTTCCTTCACCCCAACCCCATAGAAGTTCTCTGTCTGTGATGTGTAGTCTGCATATTCAGATACATGACTAAGGTTTCTAACAGAACGACATTGCCAGTCTCCTGGGTTAGAGATCACTAACTGTAGGGAGTTTAAAGGTCTTTCGCTGTGGTGTGTGTCAAGGGTGTGAGGTGGGGGAGGCTTGTCTAGCAGAAGATATCCCTGTCTCTGGTACCCTGAATGATGGCTTCTCCATGTGTGGAGTGTCTTCCTGCTTTCCATAAACCCTCCCGAACCATAGTGTATCTTCTCTATGTTCCATGTGATTAATTTTCATCTTATACCTCTCTTTGTGTGTGTTGTACTTAAACTTCTCACATCCACTGCTGTGGGATGGTCTGTATGTCAAATTGCTCTGATTGGTCAATAAATAAAACACTGATTGGCCAGTGGTCAGGCAGGAAGTATAGGCGGGACTAACAGAGAGGAGAAAAGAGCAAGAAGGTGGAAGGAGACACTGTCAGCCGCTGCCATGACTAGCAGCGTGTGAAGATGCCGGTAAGCCACGAGCCACGTGGCAAGGTATAGATTTATAGAAATGGATTAATGTAAGATATAAGGACAGTTAGCAAGAAGCCTGCCACGGCCATACAGTTTGTAAGCAATATAAGTCTCTGTATTTACTTGGTTGGGTCTGAGTGGCTGTGGGACTGGCAGGTGAGAGAGATTTATCCTGATTGTGGGTCAGGCAGAAAAACTCTAGCAACAATCCACCAATTCAAAATGTCTTGTATTTCATAATTCACAATGATGCCAAATTGTCTTCAATATGCCTTTTGTTTTCCCAAAGCATTTTCTCTTTTATTTAAGAGGGTATATCTTGTGTTGTTTAGACCATGGGACCTGCACAACCCTCTACCTCTGACCAAGTTGGCCTCTTGGTTCATCACTTTTCCTAGAGCAAATACTCTGTGTCATTCACTGCACTGAGTACCATCCGTAAAGCACCATGACCTTTGCATGAAAGTCAAGACTCCTGTGTTGTCTGTCCTGGACACCAGGGCACAAATGAGGGGAATGCTAAGCACTGGCTCAGTGGCTGAGTTCATGGATACCATCCCCTGTCTTAGTTAGGGTTTACTATTGTTGTGAAGAGACATCATGACCACAGCAACTCTTATATAGAAAACATTTAATTGGGGATGACTCATTTACAGTTTCAGAGGTTAGGTCCATTATGATCATGAAGGGGAGCATGGAAGTGTGCAGGCAGATGTGGTGCTGGAGCTGAGAGTGCTACATCTTACAGGCAACAGAAAGTCAACTGACTGTCACACTGAGAGAAGCTTGAGCAAAAGAGTCCTCAATGCCCACCCCCACAGTGATATACTTCCTCCAACAAGGCCATACTTCTTAATAGTGCCACTCCCTTTGGGGGCCATTTTCTTCCAAACCACCATACTCCCAATTTCAAAAATTGCTCCATGACCTCATGCACTGCATTCTCTTGCTGTAGTTTCCACCTGCATATGGTTTAGAGACACTGTAGCTCATCCTGTCATGTCCTGTAAGAGAAACCATTGGTGACTAGCTGCCATCCAATATAATGTCCTTGAGAGTCCATTGAAGAGTCTTAGATCCATTTATGCCCTCAGCAGCTGCAGCTTGAGCCACTTCCACATTAAGACGCTTCTTTGGTTGGGAGAGGTCATGTTTCTCATGTCACTACGTAGCCTAGGCTGGGATCACACTTACCATCTTCCTATATAAGCAGAGGGCCAACTAATCCATGTCTCCTCTCTCTCTCTCTCTCTCTCTCTCTCTCTCTCTCTCTCTCTCTCTCTCTCTCTCTCTCTCTCATCTCATCTCTTTTTCTATCTCTCACGATCTCCCTACTCACTCCCTGCCTCCCTGCACAGAACAGAACCTGAGTGTCTTCATTTCACATTTTTACTGTGGTCATGACCATCATCAACATGGGGCCTCTGAGTGATGGTGCAGTGAGTAGCAGAGCACACAGGGATTTCCCTAGCTGAGCCACAAACATGTCTGGGCTTAAGAAGCACAGGGATGCCCAGGATCCATTGGGAATTTGGTTCTTTCTTTCTGAGATTAGAGGAAACTTGAAACTTCTGAGCCCTTATGGTCCAGCAGTTCCTTTAGTTGGGAACTTGAAGTGGAGAGAATATCTACCAAGAAAGAATAGGACCATAGACAGGAGAAAAGTGCATTGGAGAGGTGACATTGAATCAAAGGAGCCCTTGTTGATCAGAGGAGGCAGGAAAAGCCAAGCTGTGCTCTGCCGGGAAATAGCCAGAGAGACACCAAGAAAGAAGTCCCACAGTGCCATGATGTGAGGCTCTAGACTACTATTTAGATAATAAAGATGATAATTTGGAGCCAAGGCCAATTCTCAGGTGGCACTAAGGCTGTCTGACACTGATCCCTATACCACTTCCTCTAGGAAGTCAGTCTGGACTGAGTATGGACTCCAGATCCTGCGTTCTTTGATATATGCTGTCAGCATTTTATTGTGGTTCTGAAACTCCTGTTTACAGACTTTTATCTCAGGCTTATCATAGGTTCTGAGATATCAGATTGACACCAGTGTTGAAGCCAGCAAGACCCATTAAGTGCTTCATATGGTTACGTGTGATATTGATCAACGGGTGGTAAGAGAACTTTCCTCCAATCCTGATGACCTAAGTTCCACTTTGGGTTCCATATGATGGAATTAGAATATGGACTTACTTAAATTGGCCTTTCTCTTCATATGTAAAGCATGGTTCAGAAGCATCCACACACACGAACATATATACATGAATGCAATAAATAAATAAATGCAAACAATTAAAAATATTTGTTAAATGCATAAATGACTATGAAGTTGATCTTGGCAGGAACTGGCCACTAGAGGAGACACATCTCGAGGATAGAGTGAATAGGGGCTGTCGACTTTAAAAGCACCAGAATTGTAGTGTGTTTTGGTCAAACAACTGTGACCTAACAGGGAGGTGTCCAAATAGACCCTAAGATTATTTAGGGACCAGGGAGTCTGGAAGCAAGCTCAGTAAACTGAGTCATAAAAGCACAGAGGAGTCTTGAGGATGGTCACACTCAGAGTTCCTGCATTTACCCATCTCTTCTGTGACATCTTGAGTAAGTACCTACTCACAGAAGTCCTCTGTCTCTCCTGTGACATTGTGAGTATGTACCTACTCACAGAAGCCCTCTGGCTTCTTCTGTTACAGCTTTCTGTCCAGGAGTGAAGACAGGGTTCCTGGTATCCCAGAAGAGCTTCAGAATCCCTGTTGTGTCTTTCCAGAAGGACAAAGAGAGAACAGAAATAGCAGAGGTGACTTGCCCTACCTCCTGGCCATTGGCTCCAGTCACTACTGATTAATCAGTTCTCCTACAATGAGGACTTTGCCCCACCACACCAAGTTCCCGCTTACATCCTTTGGATTTAAACTCTTGCCTGGACAAGGCCCACAGATTCTGCTTCCTGTTTGTGTAACGTGGACGTCCTATGTAGAAGCACAGACTCCAGTCTGAGAGCTGATCATGCCACTGAATCAACTTCATAGCTGGCTGAATGCCGTGGTCTTTGGGCTCTTGCTACTCCTCCTCCATGTGCAGGGTGAGGCTCACTAAGCTGGCAATGGGGAAATGACTAGAGTCAGAGCTGCCAAATTCTGCAGAGTCAGAGGCTGAGCTTGTGGAGAGAAAAGGTGGGGGAAGGGTGGGTGATGGAAATGATAGATAAAAGTGTGGGAAGTGTGTGCCTCCTAATCCCCTAACCAAAGCCCACAGATTTTGTGGACCCACTAGCACACAGAGGGTCAGAGAGTTGAAGATCACTCCATACTGATAAGACAGTTCAGTGTAAGGAGCTCTGGAGAGCACTGGACAATTCAAGGAAAAGTGAGACGAAGGAATTTTTTCCTCTGTCTGGCTATGACTGCACTATGACTACTGACCTTTGGATAAGAATGACAATAATCACAAATTCATGTGGCCAAATGGCTCTGAGTGTGTGAGCTCTTTGGTCAGAGAAATGCTCTGATACCCTTCAAAGGGGTAAGAAATAGGAAAGGTTCCTGGCCCTGAGGGATAGGGAAACTCCAACACTCACACCTACATACACAGTTCACACACTGTGTGCCCTGATAACGATGAGGAGGGAACTCCCATAATCTGTGGGAGCTGATTGCACAAAACTAACCCTGATGGCATCTCTCCACACAGGTCAGGACTCATCAGAGGCCAGCCCCATCAGGAACACACACACAGGCCAGGTCCGAGGCAGCCTCATCCATGTGAAGGATACCAAAGTTGGTGTTCACACCTTCCTAGGAATTCCCTTTGCCAAGCCACCTGTAGGACAACTTCGCTTTGCACCTCCTGAAGCCCCCGAACCATGGAGTGGTGTGAGAGATGGAACCTCATATCCAGCCATGTAAGTTCTGGACCCAGAGGATTTCTGGCCTTGGAGTGAGCAGTTGCTCTGATCTCTGAGTCTGAGGTCTTTCCTCCATCTCAGCTCTGTAGCAGTTTTTTCCCATTGTGGGGTGTCCCCCATGCATGTCCTAGAACAACCTTGCCAGTCTCCTGGGTCAGTGCTAGGCACCCACAGGGAGTTAGATGCAGGTACTATAGAACAGAACAAAGGTAAAATTGTTCACAGATTCAAATTGAGCCCAGTGCTCTCTGCCACGATGGGAGGGATCTCTAGGCATGAGTTAAGTGACATATTAAACAGAGTGCCCCTGAATTCAGTGGAATACACTTCAGATCCTGAGGCGTGCAGCAAGATGATTACTTGCTAACCCCATCCTCACAGTCACTGTGACAACCTAGGGCCAAGTGCCACTGATCAAGGATTGAAGATATGTAACTAATTCCCTCTGGAGACAGTGTAGGAAAAAGAAGTTCCCTAAGAGTCTGTACATGGGATGAAGGATTTCTCACCACCTTGTGGGGCAGCAGTGTCCACTGATTCCTCTAGCACCTGTGGATACAACACTCCAATACTGCAATCTTGGTTTGTTTTCTGTTGCTATAATAAAGTACCAACAAAAGCAACTTAGGCTCCAGATTACAATTCATCATGTGGAGGAATTCACAGTGAAGGAAAATTACAGGAGCTGGTCACATCACATCCACAGCTATGAACAGAGAGTAGAAAAAGTTTGCATGCCTGCTAGTGCTTAGGCCATTTCTATTCTTAGACAATTCAGTGTACATCACCACATACAGCCTGTCATTCCATAGAGATGCCTGGAAGTGTCTATATTCCAGACTCAGAAAGGTTAACATCCAGACCTTAGCTAACTGGAGGACTCTCTGGAATTCTGGCTCCATTCAACTTTGATGGAGCCTGTGGCCTTTACCTTGGTGGGAACGGACCTTAGAGAGGGAATATGTATTAACAGGGCATCATGAAGAGCAGCAGCTGAAGGTGATTGAGGAAAGATCCAGACTCACATTTGGTTTTGACCACTACACATCTCTTGGAATATCTGTGTTATTTCCATTAGGTGTCTGCAAAACTTTGATATGATGAATGCAGAGGGCCTGAAGGATATGAAACTGACTGTCCCTCCCATCTCTATGTCTGAGGACTGCCTGCATCTCAACATCTACACACCAGCTCATGCCCATGAGGGCTCTAACCTGCCTGTGAGTGTCAGGTCATGGTCACCTTGGGGACAGGGTATATTTTTTCAAGATGATTAGAAGGGACAAAAGCAACCGGAGCTCCATTGCAGTGTGGACCCTGTTGAGAAGCTTTACACTATTTGGGTCAAAAAAGTTCTTCTCAGCCACACTATGCAGCTGAAACCTGGGTAAGGGACACAAAGCACTGGAGCACTGAGTGATCAAAGGCTCTAGCTTTTTGATAAAACCAGGACTCATTCTCCAAACTGAGCTCTGCTGAACTGCTTAGGTGCTCAAGGCTCAACATTGAGGTCACCCATTTCTTCTTTTGGATTATCTGTTATACCAATGAGAGCTGATGATCCTTCCCATTTTTAATCTGTAGAGATATCCATGGAGACACCCCTCTATGTTCCACTATGAAGAGCCTGAGTAATGATGAGATTACTGTATACATAGAACCATTAATTCAAACTGAGATACATGGTGGAGATGGGGCCTAGATATACACTGATGGGGCTACTAGAAGCCCCTGGCCATGACCAAGGCCTTGAAGTGCTGAGAATCTTTATGTATTTGTGTAGCTGCAAAGAGGCACAGCAGTTGATATTCTAGTAAGAAGTCCTTACTAGAGCTTGGGCTGTCTAGGAGCTTGCTGGAATCTCTCTTGACTTCTCCAGGTGATGGTGTGGATCCATGGTGGTGCACTGGTTGTAGGCATGGCTTCCATGTATGATGGATCCACTCTGGCAGCCATTGAGGACGTGGTGGTGGTCACTATCCAGTATCGCCTAGGCGTCCTGGGTTTCTTCAGGTGATTCCAGGGCTGGGCTGGGCAATGTCAGCTGAGAAGAACCTAGACAGTCCTTTGATCCATGTTCCTTCCCCTTCACAGCACTGGAGACCAACATGCCAGAGGCAACTGGGGCTACCTGGACCAAGTGGCTGCCCTACGCTGGGTCCAGCAGAATATCGCCCACTTTGGAGGCAACCCTGACCTCGTCACTATCTTTGGCGAGTCAGCAGGTGGCACAAGTGTGTCTTCACTTGTTGTGTCCCCCATGTCCAAAGGACTCTTCCACAGAGCCATCATGCAGAGTGGAGTGGCCCTGCTGCCTGACCTTATCTCTGACACCCATGAGATGGTCTACACTGTAAGTACCCTCAACCATCATAACCTTAGTCTGCCATCTCAGCCTTCATGGTCTTATACTCTGGTCTTCTGTTCAGTGGGGAAAATAAGGACCACGGGAAATAGTTTTCTTTCCAATAATTTCTCAGAAACTCAGGGGTTAGCATCTACTCACATCTACGTCATACTGGGTGAGTATGTTATCTGACCAGCAAACTGCTCCTAGCAGCTTTCATCATTGGCAAAAATAAATATGCATGTGCTTGGGAGATGGTTCAGGGTTTTTTTTTTTTTTTTGAATGTGCTGTAGTCTTGAAACATCGCTGAGTATTTTTTCTAAGAGTTATTTACTTATATATTTTATGTATGTGAGTGATCTGTATTCATGCACACCAGAAGAAGGAATCTGGTCCCATTACAATTGGTTATGAGCCACCATGTGGTTGCTGGGAATTGAATTCAGAACCTCTGGAAGATCAGTCAAGTACTCTTAACCACTGAGACATCTCTCTCCAGCCCGGTTCAGTGTTTTTTTTTTTTCTTTTTTAAAGTGCTTAGAGTGCAAGCCTGAGGACCTAAGTTCAAATCCCCATAACTCACAAAAGGCTGAGTATAGTAGCATGTATCTGTATTTGCAATGTTTCTGTGGTCAGGTGGGAGGCAGAAACACGGGAATCCCTGGATGTTCACAGAGCAGTTCAGCTAGTGTAGGGTCAGCAAAAGAAGAATATACCCTGTCAAATAAGGGGTGTAGAGGTCCTTGAAGAGGACATTCACATACAAAGGTTGGAACTTATTCTTCTCTCATATATGAAAGAGGGGTGGAGAAAATAAAACTACCAAAACCAAAAATGAACAAGCATGCATGCAGAAAGGGTCCTTTTAATAGCTCTCATCTATGAGCAGTAGGACAAAGGAAATTATTTCATACTTATTCCAATCTACACAGAACACACAGTAAGTGTGAGAATTAGGTGCAATTGTGTTGCTGGAGAATTTCTCTCCAGCTTCCAAGTCCCGCCAGTCCTGGAGCCCACTTATAAAATAAACACACAGACTCTTACATTATTTAAACTGCTTGGCCATTAGCTCAGGCCTGTCATTGTCTAGCTCTTACTCTTATATTTAGCCCATTTCTATTAATCTATACTTTGCCGCGTGGCTTGTGACTTACTGGTACTTTACATCTTCCTTGTCCTGGCAGCGGCTCCAGGCAGTCTCTTCTTCCACCTTCCTGTTCCCTCAATCTTTCTCTCTGTTAGTCCCGCCTATACTTCCTGTCTGGCTACCGGGCAATCAGTGCTATTGGTGAAATTACTAAGGCCACTCCACGTAGTTAAAAAGAGATTTATTTAAAGGCGTAACTCACAAATGAAGGGATAGGTAGATG
>CABHPR010143817.1:14924-28843 GCA_902168415.1 Peromyscus melanophrys | reverse complement strand
TGTGTGTGTGTGTGTGTGTGTGTGTGTGTGTGTGTGTGTGTGTGTGTAACAGTGATTGTGCCAGACACTATTTTTAAACAGACTCAAGTGTAAACAGAAACCTAGTTAAGTATCTTGGACAAATGGCATTAATGAGAATGGTATTTTACGCTTTTGAGAGAAAGGGGATCACAAGTTTAGTGACAGAAAATTTTCAAGATGTAGGGGAAAAGTCACTTCCCAGGTTCATAAAAAGTATAGTGTGGCTGTGTCCCCCACCTCCCTGCCACACACACACATACACACACACACACACACACACACATATAAAGGTGTCAGGTTGTATGGTTCAAAGGACTTATACTGGGTTCTTTGCTTTCTGTTTACTGGTCCTTTAGGAAAAAGCCTGTCGCCTGGGCTTTTAGGAATTTAATTCTTTTACCATGGTAGACTGACAAAGTATCCTTGACCTGAAGAAGAGATTTCTACCTACAAATTAGAGATAAATCAAACAAGACAACGCCAGACCTATTTTAGTTATCAAATGATTTTATTTCAGAACTTAATCTATTCTTTTGATGATAACTAGGAAAATGAAACACAAGAAGAAAATTATCAAAGAAGGAAAACAGCAAAAATTGATCTCTTTTGTGGAGCAGGGAGACTCATCTTTTTAATACAATAAATATAATTTTATAAGCATGCAGGTACTTCAGTGTCTACAGTGCACCAGGCAATTGGTTGGGGGTGAGTGGGAATTTGTATAAAATGTTCTCTGCTTCATGGCAGGGACTGCAACAGTTAGTATGCTTAACCTCGGCAAACACTGTGAGGCAGGCATTCTAATTTTTGTTGCATGGTATATACATCTATTCATCTGTTAGATGGTACCCTGTTATCCAAGCGTCTGACATCCACGTATGTGTGCCATTCCCTTTCCTTAAATATATACTCAATTTACTGACTCACTTTGAAAGGAAGGGGAAATCACAGAAGGGCTAGTACACTGCTTTAAATTAGTTTCAACAGTTGACACCTTTGCCACATTCTCCCTTTACCCTTCATTCTCCTTCTCTCTGAAAGAACACAATAGTTATCAAACTAAATTTCTCTAAGGGGAGAACCAAATAACAAGGAACTGGTGTCTCTGGTCAACAGTCTGCTAGGGTCAAAGTTCTGGCAACAGCCATAAAAATGAGCTTGGAAGTAGATCTATTCTATGTCCAACTTTGGGTTGTCTGAAGTCCTTGCTATTACCTTGGATCCAGCTAAGCCTTCCCTGGATTTCTAATCCAGAGAGAAAGAGAGAGAGAGGGAGAGAACATTCTTCTTGTTAAAGCAGCTGAATTTGAAAGCAATTTGTTATTTAGCAAAGATAACCAATACAATAGCATGTTCTCCCTCTTAGTCTATAACCTAAGAAGCTACTCCACAAGGGAGGAAACATCAAAAGCTGGCACTGAAGGATCCAGGGATAGATGAGGCAAGAGAGAAACGATTAACACTTGCCTCTGCTACATCTTTTCCCATCAGATAAGACTCTAACCATAAGATAGGCTCTCCTCAAAGGGCTGCAGGAGGTGCCTGGTGAATGCAGGAGCTAGCTTAAAAGGGCTCTGTCCACCAAGTGTCCCTATCGATCCTGTCTCAGCTAACACTTCAATAACTCAGTTTGGCAGAGGGCCACGGGCATCTGATCTGCCATTTTCCCTTTGCTTCATAAATTAGTTAATGTCTACCTCATTTTCCTGTCCTGCCTTCCCCTCTGTCTTATCCATTGAGAGTCAAGAACGTTTCCCTGTAAAGACGCCTGGAATAAATGCTGCAGCTCTACCCTGCTTTGCAACTCAATCTGGATGGAATGTAATGAAACAGCGTGCACTTGGCATCAACTGATGTTTGAGCATTGCAGGGAGAAAAATGAAAAATACGTTTTGGCAGAGACTTAGACAGAAAGGAGGGTTTAATTAAAGATCTGAAACATACACTGTTGGAACCAATTAATAATCAAGGAATCAAAAGTGGAAGGACAGTACTACAAAGAGCCTGCCAAGTCAAAGTTTTAGGGGAGAAGAAATCCCAACCTTATTCTTCTGAACTATTAAAGTGTAAGAAACACTTATTGTGTGTCTTCCTAACTAGGATCTATCCATCATCAAAGGCTGACTGCCCCAAGAAGCTTACAGCCTAATTGGGAAATCATATTATCCAATCCAGGATTGGCAATATGTCAAACGATGCAACAATAACGACTGCATCGAAGCTCAGGTTTCAGTCTGACCATGGTGGCACACATCTATCATCTTCATACTTACAAGGCTGAGACAGGAGGATTGGACATTGGAGGCCAGCACGAACTACATAGCAAGGCTGCAGCAAGCAAATGAAGTTCAAGATCTTGATTAGAATCTCTTGAGCCTGTCTTGTACTCTTTCAAGTATGTCATTTCTCTTCAATAAGGAACTGACTTTATTCTAGAAAAATCTGCTGGGTGGGTCAATTCAAATGGATATGCTTTTAAGACGGGGATCTGAATAGGAGACTAGGAATGAGATATGTGCTGCTCACAAAGCAAATCTGTAGAGGACCTTAGGCTCTGAAGTACCCAGTTTTCAGCCCTTATGACAGAATGTATCATAATACAGTAGCAGCAGTTCGTGAAATACAAATTAATAAATTACTAGAAGTAGGTTCCTTACAACATGAAGAAACCTGCCTACCATAGCTCACAAACTTATGCACCTAAAGATCAAATGGTAGAGGCTTGGAATGTGCCCAGAGAAGACCCAGCCTTATTCTGGCAGTCTCATACCAAGTGGAAATCAATGCAGGGTTTTCTGCCACCTGCTTATTTTGTTTCCACTCAAGCAGAACAGGGAGCTTATCTCTCTCACAGATCAGCATATGAGATATGCCTGGGATGTGTTTTCCTGTCAGACTCATAAACACAACAAGATATGCCAGGAGCAATGGAAGAGGAGCCATGTTTCGGTTCATGGATTACAGACTGCAACATCCATCAGCATCAAAACAAACAGCTTTGAGCCACTGTCCTTGGAGTTCAGTCTAACAGACTGAAGGGATGTGACAAAGAAAACCCAGATTTCCAAAGCTGGCTCAAGTTCTCTCTAATAACATGTAGTCAAATACTGTGGAGAGAACCTAAGAACAAAAGAGATGTCTTCTTCCCCCATGGGGATGGTGGGTGGGAGACCTTGAAACACTTTTTATAGTCTCAGGAATGAACACAGGCTGTGACGTTAGTGATGTTAGTGCTTACTTAGTATGTCTGCCAAACTCCAGACCAGGCACACCTGTCAAACCTTAACTATTGATTCCCACTGGAATTAATTTAATTATTATTAATTATTAATTTGACAACTATAAAGGTTAAAAGGCATTGTTAATGTGCATTAAACTAATTGAATATGTTTATCTCTTTGCTAATTATAATTGCCTTTTTGAAGGACACAGGACACATTCTTTTTCTTAAGGGTAGTTTGACCACTCCACAGAAGTTTTCAGTGAACATGAAAGATCACATAGTTAGTTACTGATTTAAACTTGGGTGTCTTCTGCCCTTTCTAGTCTACTATTTAGCATATATAATTATTGAATAATTGCTGTGTGGAAGAAAATGCAGTAAATAATTTGAGCACTGCTGCTCGCTCAATAAGCCTTATTTCATCGAACAAAAGTTTTGATGGTACTTATTATTGACTATTTACTTTTCTAAGCACACTATAGAAATGTAATCATCCTACAAAATGATTTTTAAATAGATTCTAGCACCTCTTTTCTTTTCATAATATACAGTATTTGTAGTGGGTAGCTGTTCCAGCTTTGACCTGGAAGTACTAACCCCATTGAGGCTTCGGTAACTGTCACGCCTAGAAGGCGAGCCGAGAGAGGACCCTGAAGACCGGAGATCTGGATGTTCTGGCTCTCTTGGTTCCTGGATCCTGGACACTGGAGGTAGACTGAGCAGAGTTCTCCAGAGAACTCCGCCGGACTGCGCTACACCTTTCCCAGACCCTGTAACCTATCCCTTCACTTGTAAGTTACCCTACAAAATAAACCTGCCTTTTAACTGCGTGGAGTTGCCTTGATATCTCAACCAATAAGTATTTATTTATTTTATTTTGTATGTCCTTGCATTTTTGCCACAGCATTTATGTGGAGGTCAGAGGACAACTTGGGGAAGTCAGTTCACTCCTTCCAACTGTGTAGGTTCCAGAAATCAATATCAGGTCCTCCGTCTTGGTGACCTACTGCCTTACCTCCTAAGCCAGCTGAATTCACTAGCCCAGGAGCTCTCTTATGAGTGGCTACAATATAATCAGATAAATGTCCAAGGACACATAGAACTGAGATTTGAACACATGCTATCTGGCTGAAGAAAATGCTCTCTTAATGCTTTACTATGCCACATTATAAAAGAATGATATTTGATAGATCAGAAGGGAGCATGAGCATCAGTCATGATGTGCACATAAAAACAAACTGGTAGAAATAGAGCACACTTCCATAGAGCTCTGGCTTAACTTTTAAAGGAGTGTGGGGAAGAGTTGCCAAGGGAAGGATCCAAAAGGAAAGAGTGTTGTTAACACTATGTAACAGTGATGTCACCAGCTTCTTTAAGGACCCAAGCCACCTAACACTGGTTCTAGTAACCTCTATAACATAGATAAACTAGGACTTCCACTTCAGCATTGATTTAATTCACACCCAGCAAGAAGAAAAACCTGATTTAATCTGTAATTTTCTTACATAGGCCAATGAAATGTCTGTGAGAAGGATACGTGCTGATTTGTCTCTGAGATATATATCTCGAGCAAGTTCCTTCGGGAACTAGTTAAAAGCACGTCTATATTCTCTGCGTTCTAAAATCCATCTGTTGAATTAACTCTTGGGATTCCTAAAGCTGTTTACATTGCCCTGAGTGTCTCTGAAAGAAGAAACAAATATGTTAATTGCAGGCAGTATGGCTATTAGCTTACAACACAATACATAGATGATTTTGATGGGAAGTCAAGGTATACAGACCACATGAATAAAGCTAGGAGAGGGCAGTCAGAATATAAGACATGCTCATCTTAGTCATGCTATCATCAAAGGGACAAACTCTCCAATGCAGTGACAATTGAACAATATCTAGTTCTTAAGGGTGATTAAGAATGTATGCACACATGTTCCCCATGATTCTCATAACTACCCTATGAAACAAGCCTAATTATCAGCTAAATCAGATTGGTTGGTACACTCAAGTTTACAAGGTATTATGTTCTAGAAATGAGACTTACGTCTGATATTTAAAATAAAAATAAAACTGTATTCATTCCATTATACTACACCATAGTATGTTTTATTCTAATGCAAATTCAGCCTTTGGTTGAAGCTCAGAGGTTTGTGACTTGCTTGGTTGCTTTGATAACAGCAACAGAAATAACATAAATGGCATCTACTCTAAGTACTCTCTACCCTGTTGACACAACACGCAAGTTTCTAGAGCAGACTAGGACATCACTGACAACCAACATTAGTGTAATCATGGACTGTCTAGGCTCAAACTCATTAGAACACTGAGACTGGCAACCTGTCGAGACTGGCTAACAGTGCATATATGGGTCACCAGTCCCTGCACTGTGGATGCTTACCAGTTTAATAGACATTCATAAAGTCAAAGACACCTTTACCCAGAAGTGCATATTTGATATCCATGGTTTAAAAAGAAATGTTAGACCATAGACTATTATCAACCCTCATCTATTTTTCAAAACCAGTAGAGTAGGTCTCAAACCCATGGTAACCAAGGCCCTAACAATGTCAAAGTGTAATAGAAGTTATTTTATTATCTCTCTATATAGTCCATTTGTAAACTCACCCATGTGCCTACCCATTCTATGTTGCTTTCACTGTCAGTCAATTTCATGATTCAATGCCTGACTCAACTGCTAATGAGAATATCTGAGAAAATGTTCACTTTTGTTTTTCAATGTGTTTCTTGTTTCTGAGACAGTTTTGATGTAGCCTAGGCTGGACTTGAACTCCCTAGATAGCCCAGGATAGCCCTGAACTTGAAGTCTGCATGACTCAGCCTTCCACATGATAGTGGAATAGTGAACTTAGCAAAAAGTTCACTTTTATTTATTGGTTTTAGTGTTCCTCATACTAAATTGGAACAGTCAAGTACTGTGTGATTTGATACTGAGTAGTACAACCAAGAAGCAACCTAAATCATAACGAGAAATATTTTATAAGTACTATAACCTGGATCTTCAATGTGCACTAAAAGACCTTGTATTAGAGGCTGGCTCAATAGCCTGTGGTGCTATTGAGAGGTGATGGGACCTGCAGGAGATGGGGCCTGGTAGCAGAAAGCCAGGTCATTGATGGGATGCCTTGACGGGATACTGAGTTGCTGCTATTTCGCCTGGAGGGGACACTGAGATACTGGGCTTTACACCAAGAAGTGAACAATCTCCTCTACCATGTGCTCCCAACAAAATTTCCTGTGTTGATTCAGGCCCAAAGCAAGAGTCAATGATGACAATCTAGACTCTCCCAATCTTTAAGAGAAAAAAGTATAAACCTTTTCCTTTTTAAATTCAGGTATTTTGTCACAGTGATAGAAAACTGATGAAGAAAATAGATTTTTGATAAGTGAAACTTTCTAAGACCCTAGGGTCCTTTAGAAAGAATAAGAAGCTAATAAATCTGCTTCAGATGTTAGTAGAAAAAGAGCAGTAGAAACTCTTCCAGGAGTAGAGGAGTCTTACAAATCCCTTAACATAGAGTGCGCTATTGTTACAGAAACTGCCAACAGGTTTCCTCACCATCCAGTGGTTCTCAACTTTCCTAATGCTGGGACCCTTTAATACAGATCCTCATGCTGTGGTGACCCCCCCCATAAAATTATTTCATTGCTACTTCATAACTGTAATTTTTCTACTGTTATGAATTGTAATGTAAATATCTGATATGCTGGATTTCTGATATGTGACCCCTGTGAAAGGGTCATTAGACCCCCAAAGGGATTGCAATCCACAGGATGAGAACCACTGGTCCAGATCAAAGCTGAAAACAAACTTGCACAAATACTTCTCATTTTTAATGACTAGACTTAAATTTTCCCACAATAAACATGTGTTTGGTTGCTGCTAAACTAATTGCTCCTACCAGGAAGACCTATTTAAAACTGGGTCAGTTTTGTTATTTATTCTTTATTTTTGTTTGTGTTTTAGTGAAGTTTCCCCTGTCAAAAACAAGGAGATGAAATGGGTACTGATATTTAAGTGTGAAATAATAATAAAGAATAAACAAAATTTTTAACTCCAACTAACCTGATTGTATTCAAATGTCTCCCAGAGAGAAAACAATGAAGACACACACAGAGGGACAGACATGTGGAGGTATTAGGGAAACCCTGTCTAGAAGATGAAGATTGGCAGGGTTTTCACAAGACACTGAAGGAACAGATTAATTTCTCTAGATATACAAATATCCTCAAGTTGTGAGTTCATTTTTTAAGGAGGTGTGTGTGTGTGTATGTGTGTGTGTGTGTGTGTGTGTGTGTGTGTGTGTGTGTGTGTGTGTGTATACCTGTGAGTGCTTATGAGCACCATATAGGTACAGGAGCCCATAGAGCCCAGAAAAGATTGCCAGATCCCCTGTAACAGGGTAATAGACAGTTATGAGTTTTGAAGTGTTGCCGGGAGTCAAACCTGGGTCCTCTGTCAAATGCTGGGAGTCAAACCTGCATCCTCTGTCAAAGTATGTTATGAATAGTTACAAATTATCATATTGATCTCATATCATATAGTTTTCAGTGGAGACAAATTCAAACACAAATCCAGAAGAGGTACTAATGAATACAAGTCCCAGTGCCACAGTCTTACATGATAAGTCAACTATAACTCTAGTATGCTGTAATAAACTCTCATAGTTCTACCCGATGATAACGTCTCCAAGGAATGATCAAAATATATCACAAAATAGTCAGGAAAAACCGGAGGTCAGGCTTCAGATGTCACTTTCAGAGGAAGTCGCTAGAAATTTTAATGGCCACAGTATAAATTAAAGAAAAACAGCAAATCACAGGTTTATGATTCATCAGAAAAGTGATGTTTTCCTTGACTACACTTTAAAACCCAACCTCCCCAAACCAATTTTTCTCCTTTATGTTCTCTTCATAGTTGATAATTATTCATTTATTGAGAATTCTACATCTTGGTCTGAAGGCAGCAGGAGTAAAATGACGCTGGGGATAGTTTCAGCACAGGAGACCTCAAAAGCCCGCCCCCACAGTGACACACTTCCTCCAACAAGGCCACACCCACTCCAACAAATCCACAAATCCACTCCTTATGAGCTTATGGGGTACGATTACATTCAAACTACCACGAGCCTAGCCTTTCATGGTTGAGCCATCTCTCCAGCCCTGTATTGTATATCATACATCGAAAAGGAGTCCAAACATTCCCATCACAAAGAAATGCTAATTACCCACATGTTGGGAGATTTTTGCTGGCTGGTAAAGGTTGCAGCCTCCCCATGGCCTGGCAGCTTATCTCAATAGCTTGACAACATGGAGCTCCCTCTCTCCAGCAGAACTCCCTGCCTCTACCTGCCTTTATCTGGAGATTGTCCCTGAGCCTGGGGGACTGAACTTATCTGAAAGCTGTCTCTAAACCAGAAGCCTGACTTATCATTAGCTTGAACTGTGACATAGTGACATAGATCCCCACTAGAAGGCTCCCTTCCTACACATATGATAACTAAGATTATGCTAGGAGCCTCATGATAGGAGTGTGCCACTTAATGCAAATTAGGATTTGTCCCTAGACTCCCCAATCCTATATATTCTTTATACTCTGGAATAAAGTTGAGCTGATTTACTGAAGTCTGTCTCCCAGAGAGCTGTCTCCGTTCATGCTCATGGGTCACATACAAAGCTCTCTGTTACCCCCTTCTGCCTCTTTTCCCTCTCGAACTGATGGCCAACAAACCAAGAGAGAAAGAGGAACACCGCACCCACATGTGATTACCATATAGACTATGCATGCATTCTACATGCTGTAGCTTCATAAATATTCACAATAACTATACAACAATTAAAAACCAATTAAAATAAAATAGAAATCACTCCCTTCCCAAATGGAGATTTTTTCCAATCATTAAGCTAAAGAGGATATTCTTTTTCAACAGGGAGAAATAAGCTACGGTGGAGGAATGGGTGATTCCCTGAAATGAGAGGTTTGGGAAACACCCGGCAAGCAAGGAATAACTTAAGGGAATAACCAGCTAGAGACATTCCCTTCTTCAGTGCCCCCACTCCATAGGACCTCTTCTGGGAAGAGAGGGTGAGAACCATGTCATCCCTCTGAAGTCTGCAATGACTCCCTGAATTGTTCACCATTTCCTGTTCCGTGAGCGGGGCAGCTTGAAGGAGAACATCCCGCATAGGCTCCTGTTCGGGTACTTGGTCTCCAGTTGGTGGAACCATTTGGAAGCATTGGGAAGTGTGACTTTATTGGAACAAAAGCTATCGCTGGAGGCAGGCTTTGAGGTTCCAAAAGTCTAGATCATTCTCCCTCAGCCTCCTGCTGTGGATCAGATGTAAGCTGTTGGCTACTGTTCCAACACCATGCCTGCCTACCTGCTGCCATGCTCCCCACCATGATGGTCTTGGGCATTAACCCTCTGACACTGAGAGCCCCAAATGATTATTCTCTTCATGTCTTAGTCAGGGTGTCTTATCAAATATTGGGAAAGTAACTAAGACACTGAAGATTGAAAGGCACTGAGGAGAGGTCTTTATCCCCTTACTTACACTTTATTTGTTTAATGAATATTTTTTCTTTCATTTATTGTTACCATTGTGTTATTTTGGAAGAATCAACGAGAGGAAAGGCCTGGACTTTGTCCATGCCAGGCCACTAATCCATTCTCAGCTATTCAGTTCACTCCCAGATAAAAACCACCTGTCTTGTCACTGTTCTTTGCTGTGAAGAGACACCATGACCAAGGCAACTCTTATAAAAGAAAGCCTTTAATTGGGGGCTTGTTTAAAGTTTCAGAGACTTAGTCCATTATCATAACGGTGGGGAGCATGGCAGCACACAAGCAGACATGGTGCTGGAGAAGTATCTGAAAGCTACATCCTGATTTCCCAGGCAATAGGGAGAGTGAGACTGGGCCTGGCAAGGGGTTTTGACACTTCAAAGTCCACACCCAGTGACACACTTTCTCCAACAAGGCCTCACCTTCTAATCTTTCTAATCCTTTCAAAGAATTCCACTCCCTGGTGACACAGTATTCAAATGTAAGAGCCTATGGAGGCCATTCTTATTCAAATCAGCACAGTGCCCATAACAATGGAAACCTGATTAAATAACATAAGACATACTATAAGCTATTTGTCTTTGAATTCATTAGGAATTTATCCTCACTTTGGCTTTATATGAATGATCAGAATGACTGTGAATAATTTACACCTCTTTACCCCATAGGTATTCATAAATATGAAAACTCACAAAAACAAAAAAATGTGAATATAGGGCAAGAGAAATCTATTTAACTCTATCTATCTATCTATCTATCTATCAATCTATATATCATCTATCTATCTATTATTCATTCTTAAGATTGAAATTATTTGAAGAATATTTTCATAACATTTTCCTAGGCCAATATTTTCATATCAATACACATAACACCAATAATAAACCCTACTAATCAAAGATGTCAAATCCTTCTATATGGTTCATTCATTATAAAACTTGAAGAATCCTCTATCTTAAGTAACACGCATAGGTTGCCAAGCCCTAAAACAGTGTCTTGTTTTTGTTTTGTTTTGTTTTGTCTTTTCTCATCATCCTGTTGTTTTTAAAAAAAAATTAGTGTAGCCTTATTTGCGGCACATCACTTAATTGCCATGGAAATGCCTGTGATGATGGTGCAAAATACCTTTTAAACACTATTTCCTATGTGTTCTGAGCTGCTAGAAGGTGGTTTGTTAATATAAAATGGGAGAATAATTGTCTACTGAATGTTTGCTTAACCCTTTTACCTTTGAAGGAGAACTGTATTTGGGCACCTTGGCTTTTAAGAATGTGTAAATTCTGAACAAAAGAGCTCAGTGTTTGGAAGCTGCGGGTTTAATTTGTCATCCAAATGAAAATCTATTCAACAAAGACAAACTGCATGCAAATGCACATCATCAGAGGAATACACCAATGACTTGCCTTCCTCCTGTATCTCAAAAAATAAAGATAAACTCTAATAAAATGCACCCAAATTACTACCTCATCTTCCCCACCCTTTCTCAAAATAAATACTATATAAATTATTGCCTTTAAGGAAGTAATTTCAGGTTGTTCATCTAAGAATTATTGCTGCCAATTGCTATTATGGCAAAACCAATTTTCTCTGCAAGACTTCACAAAACCTAGGGACTCAAGGTTTCTGTTTTGCATTATATATTTTTCCTGCATGAAAATAAAATTGAATAGAGTCCTAGAAATAAAATATATAAGTATTATAAACCCCTTGATTACTCTAATTACACCTAAGAGGAAAACAAGGCCCCTCTCTTGGTAGCAGAGGTATGAATAATTAACAGGTGGAAAGCAGGGGAGAAAGCAGGGGAGATAGGAAGCTAAACCATTGTCAAGGGATCCCACTGACCACTAGGGAGGCTGTTGGGCCCTGAGAATAATTAGTCATCCTTACAATTCTTTCCCCTCAACTGAAGAGCAAACTGTGCTCCCCTCTCTTTTGTCCCGGAGCTTATACTTCATTGTGAAGTTGTTTTTAAATGTATTAATATCATTCTAGGGGGCCTGAGTCTGTGAGGAAGAAATTCCTGGAAACTTTGTCATTGTGTCTTATTTAGGGAAAGATTGAATTGTGAATGTTCACAGCCTTAAGGGTGGTCATAGGGAAAGCTTTGTAAATGTTTTAATTACAATTTCCCCCCGTTGAATAGAACCCACGGAGCATAATGAAAGAAAGAAAGGGTGTAGGTGTGCAGGGAGGATCAAGCATAGATGGGGAGCTGGCAAGAAATTTCAACCTGGGCCCTGCAGGAGCCAGCTGCTTGCTGCTCCCAGCAATGAAATTCTGTGCATGTAATTAATTCCAGCAATCAAAAGCCTGCCTTGTTTTTTTTTTTTTTTTTTTTTTCAGGTAATGGGGAAGTATTGCTCCTGATGGGGACCTCTTGAAGATACCAAATAGCCAGTGGCTAAATAAATCAAGCAATTTAAAAATTACGGACGTTTTGCTAAATAAATGAGCATGCTTCAGTAGTGACAAAGAGGATTTCCACACTGTTCCCTGCTTATTTATTTGCTTTTGTGTTTCACCTCAGGACAGAGAATGCTCAAGGAGTGGATCAGGGGTCTCTGGGTGAGGTGTGATAGATTAGCCTGGGTAAAGTGAAACAACAGCCATTACTCTTTCTGCTTACTCAGGCACCAGACATGCTGCGTTGGTACATGGACGGTGGATGGGGTTGGGATGGGAGTGGGGCACTCTTTTACGTGCTCTTTTGTGATGCAGGAAATTGGGACAAGGACACAGAAGATTCATGGATAACCTAGTTTGGTTGAGACAAAGACAAGGACATAATTCACAGTGACATAGATCTTGTCATGTAAGTTGGCTGTCCTCAAGAAAGCAGGCGGGGCCAACTTTATGAGTACAGATCATCCTTCAGGGGATATCGTAATTGCTCAATGATGCATGACAATTAAAATAAAAACTAAACTCCTACGTATGGGCTCCTTTGCAAGTCCTACCTTAATCACGGCTTCCTGTATCCCTGCATGTTAGCTTCATTCATGCTGCAGCCTAGTCACAGCACAGCACACTGCCTCGCATACCCTACTCTCTCTAAAGAATTCTTGATAAGTTTCCTCCCTTCCACTTGTGACTCTTTCATCCTTCATATTCCTAACTACATGCACTTCCTCAGACAGGCTCTCCATGTCCTTCTTAATCTGTCAACACTCTCTACAAGGCAGTTGCAAGGTCTGCTACTTAGTAGTATTCTTTAATGTTACAAATGTATTTTTGCTTGTGAGTAATTAATGCATGTGTTTCTCTCTCTCTCTCCCCACCCCTCTCCTCTCTCCTCCCCTCCCTCTCTCTCTCTTTCTCTCAAGGATGCTCTACATGAACAAAGATGGTACCCCTTTCAATGCACTGCCATGTTCCCAATTCTGACCACAAAGGGAACACTAATACATTCTTAGTGAATGAATAAATAAATTGGGAGACTCTTCCAGGCTGCAGACCACTTCTAAATTTTTGCTTTCCCAATGAGAAGAACCACCTCTCTATGTAAGTCACAAGCTACCCATCTGAAGGTCTACCTGAGTAATTGCAAACCTGTGATGGATACTGATACCCAGAGACCAACAACACCTCAGTATACCATGTGGTATGCTATACCATTGTTGATGCACAATGAGCCCTGACTTACCTGGTGTTCTATGAGCAGTTACAGCTGTGGCCATAGCTCCTAATTTAGTAGTTGCACGGATAACTATGAAAGTGCACATTCATACAAATATGTGAGTGTTGGGGGAGTCAAAAAAGAAAGAAGAGGGGAATTCCCATTCTGCTTTAGTCAAAGAATGAGAATTTATAATTCTAATTTCACAAGAAATTGAGGCAGAGGTTAAGCAGCTCAAACATACGATGTTAATGGATCTGAAAAATGGTGTTTTCAATTCTTAAGCCCCTTTTGGTGGTAGAATTCTGTGGTATTTTTAGTAAAAAAAAATAAAACCTCTGAAATATTTCAAGTAAAGCAAAAAAAATTTACTATTTAGCAATCATTGGAATTAAGATTGGGAAAACTGACAACCTGACAATTGACAGATTCACACACACACACACACACACACACACACACACACACACACACACAC
>CABHPR010143817.1:0-14156 GCA_902168415.1 Peromyscus melanophrys | reverse complement strand
CTCTCTCTCTCTCTCTCTCTCTCTCTCTCTCTCTCTCTCTTTATCTAGATTCCTAGGTAACTGCACACCCTTCTTCCTCAGATTATCACCTGGATAACACTGAAAAGAAAATGCTCATTTCTTGTGGCTGAAATCTGAAAGGTCAAAAGGCTGATTGTAGTGTAAGCTCCTTGAAGTTACAGGGAAATGAGAATCAATCACTAGGGATCATATTTGAGCCTATAGGGAGGAGAAACAAAATTCTGTCTAGTGGATCCACTTGAATAGGGATGGCTCATCACAGACTGTGGTCCCTCTTGAGTTGCTTCATCAGCTATAAGAGGTATGAATGGAAGCTGATGCTGCAAAATGACAGGGGGTGGGAAAAAGAGAAATGTCACCTACATATTTCCTTCAGTCCAGTTTTGAGAGACTGACTAGGAGTATATAGACTTTTTTCTTTCAGTCTACTGAAGGAATCTCAGAGGTGTTTTATTTTGTTTAGCTTTGTTTTGTTTGTTTATTTGTTTTTTTAGGCCATAATTTCATCTAGTACAAGAATTCTTTCATTCCCAACATCTAAGAAATATAGTGACCCTAGATTCTCTCTCTTCACTCTCAGCCAACCAGTCTTCTCTTGGTTCCTTTATTTCCCTTCTAACCCTATGTTCCCTGTCCATTTCTCCTCTCACAGGTGGCTCAACTTCATATCTCTTTGACTTCCTTTTCTTCCCCCTTCCCCTGGACTCATTGGTATTATCAGTAAAAGGCTCACAGCTATGCTGACCACTACTGTTTAACATGTCGTCCTCAGTATGAGGATCAACAACCATTTCATTCATCTTGTTAAGTTCCTTACAGATGCTATTCCAAACTTGTTTCTAATTCTTTCCAGCCCACACCTCTCTACAAACCCTTCCTGTCACCTGCTGCTTTAGAGCAAATATGAGGTCATCAGCCATAAGAACCCTCAACTTTCCTCTCTACTGCCTCCAAGGATTTATAGTTTTCATCTGAAAAGAAAACCCTCAATTGTTCTAACTCTAGTCTCTCCATTTTACACCTCATTCATTACTTTGCTTCATCAGTTATCACTTCCCCCATCTCAGAATTATCAATTCTTTCCTCTGGGAAGGAAGGAAGGAAGGAAGGAAGGAAGGAAGGAAGGAAGGAAGGAAGGAAGGAAGAAAGGAAGGAAGGAAGGAAGGGAAGGGGAGGGAGGGAGGGAGGGAGGAAGGGAGGGAAGAAAGGAGGAAAGATAGAAGGAAAAGAAAGGAAGGAAAGAAGATAGAAAACAAATGAAAGGAAGAATGAAAAGGAAAACCAAGAGTAAACCTGTCTTCAGCCTTGCTTCCCTTGGACTGTATCCCTTCCTATTTCTTCAGTGCCAAACTACAATAAACACCATTTCCAGTCACTCCACTTATTGACCTCCTTCTCACTCTCCAGGGCACAGCTACCTGGACTCTTACCAACTCTTTCTTAGAGTACCTTCTCTAGTAGGTAGGTCACTAGTGACATCTATCTTTTAGACCTCTTATACTTTCCATTTGCCCAAATTTCCAATTGATATTGTTCCTGGAACACTTCCTATGTGAGATTAGGCTATGTCCTAGGTTGCTCAATATTGTGTAAAACACTGATTTTTTTTTTTATCAGACTGTGCACTGCTTTTGGAGACTGTATGGTACAAACATCTATTGACTCAATTTTGGAAGAGAAAGGTGAACCCAAGGACTTAGAAGCTGCAGCCTGTGTAAGGCAATGGCCATCCATCACAGACAAATTACTTATTCCTGAGATAGAAAGGGGACTACCTCCTGTGTCAAAAGTTTATTGGGAGTAAATTGAGACTGTAGGAGCACATAGACCAATTAAATAATATCAGGAAAAAGAGGACTAAGAACTTATCATACATGCCAGACTAAGCAAAGAGTTTAGCTAGCTACCTCATCTGGAGTCTACAACGTGATAGAGTCCTCACACTGTGATGAAATGACCCCACACCAACTCATCACCTGATACTGGGTATATGTGGTATAAGAGAGTAAGGATTCCATGAGTGTCCCTGGAGCTTCAGCTCCTATCAGCTTCCTGATGTTGATAGAGCTGCCCGCCCATCACCTGTTTGCCTGTCTGGATCTAGACTTGACCCACCATTTCCTGCTCCCGACCCAACAATCCAGTCTTTGACCGAGCAACTGAACACTGCATCTCTGCTCTTAAACCTGACTCCTGGCAGGAACTCAGCAACAGCTTACTTCAGCACTGTATCTCATCATTACAGACTCTTTCTCAACCTGCTTTTGAAATCTCTTGAACTATACTCTGGTCCCTTTAATTCACATTCATTCTGTAGTGCATGCGTGCGTGTGTGTGTATGTGTGTGTGTGTGTGTGTGTGTGAATGCATGTGAGATACACATACATCATGTATATATATACATATATATATATACATATATATATATATGCTGTGTAATGTGTGATACGATAGTTCATAGTAGTAACAAAGAATAGAATGAAAGCACCTATGTTTGCCCCCGCCAAGCTACCAAGACGAGTGGGATTATATGACAAATTGTTATCATAGAAAGTGCTGAACTCTCAGAGTTTATTGTTCCTGAGTAAATTATGACATTATGTAAAACACTAATGTGTTCATCTGTTTTTGGCATTCCTGCTCTTTCTCTATTTGGGCTGCTTCTACTGCTCTTGGATCATTCAAGAGCTTCCCTTGTTCAGTCGGCTTCCTCACTCTTCCCTCGTGTTGTAACTTGAAATTCTACATTTAGTTCCTGTTTCTACGGTGACTCCTAAACCATTATGTTTTATGAAGTGGCACCTTGGGAGGGTTTAAAAATCCCAATCTTAATCATAAAAAGCATTCCCATGAATTACAACACGAACAACAGTGAAGACTATTTTCTGATGTCTAAACACATATCCACTGCTATTTCATACACTGGATTTGTCTTTGTAAACACCCAAATCTTCATTCAATTCTAGATTAACATGGTGTTTTTATCTTCCTCCTCTTCTTGCCTTTTAGCCTTCCTTGATAATGTACTGTGTGACCTCCTCAGACATCATTACAGCAAGCGTTAAAAAAGAAAAGGTTACATGTCAAATAAAATTTAGGTACCCACTTGAGAAAGATTACCAAGTATATCCATGCCAGTGCTCTAGTTACTTGGTATTATGGTTTGGATATAAAATGTCCCCTCAAAGGCTCATACTTTGAAAGACTGATCCCTAACTAGGAGTGCTGTTAAGAGGGGACTGGATCATGAGGGTTCTACCTTAATGCATTGGTTCATTGGCAAGTTCGTAGTTAAATGAGTTATAAAAACATGGGCTTGGGACTAAGGAATACAGCTCAGCGTGTACAGTACCTTTATGTGTGTATGATGGGTCCCTAGCCTCCATGTAAAAAGCCAGGCAGGGTGACATACTCCTGTAAAACTAGCTTAAGAAATGTGTGCATGTAGGGGTAGTGGTGGTGAATACCCAAGCTTGCTGACCAACCAGTCTTGCCAATTGTGAAATTCAATGAGAAGCCCTGTCCCAGAAAGAAAGATGGAGAGCAACAGAGGAGGACCACTGGCTTCCACATGCAAATATGTGTAAGCACATCTACATGTGGATAAATACAACATACATAAACTACACTATACACGCATATACAGAAGACATGCACACAAACACACATACATACAGAGAGACACACAAAATCACACACACATACAGAGATACACATATTTATATACCTAAACTATATTATACACAGGAAAAGTAGGCACACACACAATTTTTTTAAAAAAACAGGTAGGGGCCTGTAGGAAGCCTATTCAGAGGTGGGTAGTGGATACCTTTGAAATTCTTAGTTCCTTTCTCTTGTTGCTTACTGGCTGCCATAAGGTAAGCAACTACTTCCAGCACAATCTTCCTGATTGTCATTATATTCTGCCTCACCTCAAGCCCAAAGCAACAGAACCAGCCATTCGTGTGTAAGGTCTCCAAGACCATGAGCCAAAGGTAAATATTTCTTCCTTCAGGTTGTCTTTTCCCCAGGCACTTTGTCACAGAGACGCAAAAACATGACCAACATTCTTGGGAATTTTTATTCTGACTTCTATTTCCAATCATTATGATATTGTGGCATATCTTCATAATACCAGGTAATCTGAATGCCTCTGGGTTATAGTTAGATCAAGGATATATGGTAGGAACAACCTAACTGGAACCTTGTCACTTTTTTAGAAAACTGTGCCAGTGGCTTCAATCCACTGGAGTAAAAATCGAATGATGCCTTTTGGAAGGGCATTAACCTTTGAACTTTTCATGGCCCCTACCATTCCTGACTATACTCTATGTTGTCCATTTTCCCCTCTTTATCCTCCATATATACTTGCACAATGCAGTGGTACTTGTTTACACTGAGTAACAGCTCCCCAAAATTGTTTCTCCAGCCAGGTCCTTGTCTATTTTCTAAGTTCTGCTGTCATCCTTCTAAATGTTTTAGGGACTACTGAGAGATCTCCCAAAGACTATATTTCGGTTCCTTCTAACAGTCCCTCAGCCAGTTTCCACCATCTCAACAAATAACTTCTTTGGACGTTAGGCATAATTAGATTCCCTAAATCTTTGATTATACTGGTAACATGTATCTCACTGAATTCAGTGAGCTGTTAAGTATCATGTATGTTGTTACCTAGGCTATAACACACACAAATGATTTGTAAATCTATCTTGAATGAAAATCCTGGAATGCTTTCAATGATAGATGATAAATATGTGTTTTTGAAATTTTGTCCAATACCATCACATAAGAGTTAAAATGTCCTTCTCTGTGGCATTCTTCCATCAGTGTTTACTACACCTTTTCATATACTTGGAATAAAAACATCTGTCTTTACAAGACAATCGACATATCCTTCAATGTTAGTGATCCTTGCTTGCTTCTTAGTGTCCTCTTGTTTCTAGGTATCTGTCAGATCAAAATATTTCTTTACTAGGTCTTCTATCCATTCCTCCTTTCATTACTTTAAGACTCTGATCAACTCTCACCTAGAAGAACCTTCCGATATCCCTCTCCCTGCTCATCCACACTTACTCTCTCCACATAGGAAATTATATCACACAGATGCCTTAAACAGCTCATGTTTCAAGAAGGAGCACACCCCCAACTAACTGCTATGTTGCCCTATCTGCAACATACCTATCCAGAATCAAGTTATCCCTGCATTGGCTAGGGGTGATGGTCTTTCCAGGTATCCCCATAGCAAGCTTTTATTTTTTTCGTACTAAGGTAAGAACATCAATGAATTACTCTAACATTGGTTCTATTTGCCCAATGAGATGCGTTTTTTCCCAGTCTATATATGGTATGGGCAATGTATATTCAGACATCTTGGATACTGTGATGTGACCTTTCTTCATCCTCCAAAGTTTCTCTTAAAGTCTGTTACACATATTCTAATACATTCCTCCCTAGGTGGTCAGACCTCTGCTAGGCACAATGAGGCAATCACGTTACATGCCCTAGCACTAGCAAGCCAAGATTGCTTTAACTTCTATTTCCTCATCCATACACTAGGAATAGCATTACCCTCCTCTAAACCTGCTGGGAAGACTAAATTAGATATTGTATATGGCATTTTGCCCAACACTGGCAAACAGAATATGTTCAATGAATATCAACTATTATGATATAGACTAGCATTGCCATGATCTGCCTGCCTTACGATCTTATTAAAAAGTTGTAGTATTATAAATAGTTGAGAAGGAGAAACAATCATAAAATTCTATTTTGGAATGGAATTACAGAGACAACTGAAGTCTAAGTTGTTTCTATAGGTCCTGAAGGAATAGAAACATAAGGAGCCCAGGGGACATCACTGTGGTGGGCATAGGGTAGTGGAATCCTGCATCCTAATGCAACAAAATGCTTATTAGAGACATCTGCAGCTCACAAACTACTATACTATTTACATATAGCATCCATTCCAACTGTACCCCTTTGTCTTACAGAAAGTTATCAACACATCTGTTTCATTGCTCGCAAATAATACACTTTTGTCCTATACCTAGATAGCCTTCAAATGGTAGGACATTCTTTCAGGAAGAGACAATTATTACCATTTTTACCTGAACATTGTCCCACAGTATCATTGCCAGATATCCAATCATATGGACATTAGGAGACAAAGACTATCAGAAAGAGAAGAGTGCCCAAGAGAAAACATGTAAGTGGCTTTGGCTGGGCATGTAAAGGTTCAGAATGAATTCTCCATGTCATGTACAAACAGACTCCAGCCCATCTCTTATTGGGTTTTGCTTAGCTCACAGCATTTTCAATGGCATGGTGACTTAGAAGTCTGCTGGTGCAGACACTTTGCACAGAGGATGAATTCAGAATGCCCCCGGGGTGTCCTTCACTTCTAGAGTGGGATAGGTGTGTGGACACAGCTCTATGTCTGTATAAATCAGCTTTTTTTAAAAAAAAATTAAAGCCATATTCCTCCAAACTAAACTTCTGTACTTTTATGAGGCATTAAACATTCATTAACTAAAAATTGTTACAAAGCACAACTCAAGCAACAAAAATTTCAGAAAGAGAGAGTTTGTTCCTTTCCACTTAACAACATATCCACATGAATGCTGATTCTGTTTGCCTGATGTAAGTCTGTCCACCCTGGTGAATGAAGGTGGCAAAGAAAGTCCTGGGCTGTTTAATCAACCCTCCAATACTGCAGTATTTTCAGAAAAAGCATCTCCTACCGTGGTCCATATAGTCACCCCTTTCCAGAGAGAGGGGGCTGCCATCTCTCCTAACACTGCCCTTTCTTGGGAATTTCTAGCTTAAACCAAGAACATGTCAGGTCACTATGACCAGGGAGACCTTGGAGAGAAGCTCAGGAGTTTTTTGTTTGTTTGTTTGTTTGTTTGTTTGTTTTGTTTTTTCTAAAATTGATTTGATGCCAGTTCCATAAAAATGAAACCAGTCTACAGCAAACCAAAGACACCTTTGAGCTCAGAAATAAGTGGGCATAAATATTTCTCCAGTGAACCGGTGAAGTTTTATTTCATGCTGACTCTGTTTACTGTGTCATCAATTAAGGCAGAGCTATAAAAAAAAACTGTTATCCATAGTCAGTCTGGCTCCCTTCACACCAAACAAGCCTGTGGCCACTGGCACCTTCTTTTCTATTACCAGCTTCAGCTTTTTCATGTGCAAGAGGGGGTGAGAATAATAATCATACTTGCTCATGGAGTTCTGAAAATTCAAGTTAAACTACTTTGCAGTGACAACTGCTCATTTGATACCAACTATCATGAATTTTCTATGGATTCTCAGAACTGAGATCTTAGTTCTTTGCCCAGAGGAAGCAAAGTCCTACTTCCTTTCCTCCAGACAGGACTCAGGGATGCTACTATCTGCCTGCTTGAACCAGAGTCCTTACATTCTGCTTCTGGCTCTAAAACATGCAAACTTGAGCAACTGGAGACAAGTATTTTAACCATGCAGTGCTTGAGAATCTGATGATAAAATGGGACTCACTATTGTGTCTCCTTATGTACAACCTACCACCAAGAAAAGCAAAGAATAGGCCCAGCACAAAATCAAAAACTTATTTAAAATAGGAGGCAATTTTTCTTAGGTTATTTCTGCTAGCTCAGATGCATGGTTCTGGAGCAGGGATGTTGTGGATTACAACATCCTGTTGCAATGTCTGCTAGGGCATTGGGAAGATGAAATGGCTGAATGCAGATAAAATATTAAAAATAGTACTGAGCCCAGAGTGCTCATTCTATAGCTCTCAGCTATTACTATACACTGTGAGAGAATTATTATTATTAACCTAAAAACTACATGCACAAGTAAAACAATGCATTTAAAACCTGTTATGTAAACTAGAAAGAGCCCAAGGAACAGGTGTCTTAGGTGGCCCTACAGAACGTAAACCATGCAGCAAATAGGACAGTGCAAGAACAGGAGTCAAGAGATCTAGAAGGAAACAATCTCTATGACCTCGAGCAAGTAGCCTAATTAATTTGTGTTTCCATATAAGACAATGATAAAATGACTCAGCTTCAAAGGGTCCTGAGATACTATGAACACATGCATAGACACTCATTTGCCCATACCCCCATGTCTGTTTTAAGGCATATGAATGCATATTGCTCATTGGCTCCTCACCGTTTTCTTATACTTCCTCCCTGGTGCAGACCCATGCACCAAGTGCAGCATCGCACATTCCATGTGTGACCACCTAGGTTTCATTTAATTTCAGTAACCATACTGTGCTGTTATCAGTTTGAAAGGGAATTGGGGATGCATCCATGCGTGTTCCAAATGCTTACATTGACATAGACTTGACGTGCGATTACAAGACGATTATTTTAATTGGTGCCATCACCTCTCTCTTTCACAGGACATTACCATTTATGATGATGTTAATGAATTAGAGTTTATAATGTGCTTGGAGAAATCTGAATGAAATGTCCAACTGAAGTGGAAAAGGCCATTAATTCCATTCTGCTGGAAATAACTCAGAACAAGAAAGGGACAGGGGGTCCAAAGAGTAGAAGCCTAACATGAAGGGCACATGTGAGAGATGCCCCCTGGGGAAGCCGAACAAGGGATTACTTTATCCACAGGGAAGATATAGGCATCTGAGGGATGCTCATAAACAGCTCGAGGGTGTTTGTGGATGATTATGGTATTCAGCTGTGGAGGAGAAATAAATGCTGATGGGAGAATGAACACAGCAGTCCAAATTCATAAAGACTTTCCTGGAGACTTGGATACATGGGGATGCTTTTTAATTTTCAACAAACTATACACAGAATGAAACATAATTTTAGGTATATAATTGGATGAGTTGGAACAAGTCAATATATCCCCAAAATGGAGAGTTCTATCTGAATATAGAACATTTCCGCCAACCCAGAGAGCTCTGCAATGTCTGCACCTGCCCCAGTGTCCACTATTTGTAGAGAATTAGCATACCAATATCTAATCCAGCTTAGTTTTCTCTGTTCTAGAACTTTATACAAATGGGATTATATAGTATGTTGGTTTTCTACCCTCAAGAAATTTACTGATTTTTAAGATACCTGTGTATTACTATATATCTGCATTTTATTCATACTCATTTAGTATTAGTATTCCATGTAGGGATGTATCTTGTTTATATACTCTTGTTGATAGATATGTGTCCTCTATTTAGTGTAAAGCTCATTTGCTGATATGTCCACTGTCAATGACAACATATATGATCATGTGCTTTCATTTCTCTCAGATAAGTGCCTAAAACAGAACATGTTAAAACCTAATACGGCTGTATGTTTAACTACATTAATTTACTAAAGTACTTCCCAGAGTAGTTGTACCTGTTTAAACTCAAATGCAGAGTATGAGGCTCACAGTAGTTTTAAAGATTGACAACATTCAGTATGCTCAATCTTTTTTATTACAGTGATTGTAGAGGAATTGAATGTCTCATTGTGGTTTTAATATATATTTCCTTGACTACTAGAGATGGTATGTCTATTCGTGAATCTGTTGCCCATGTCTCCTTTCACAAGTATTTATTCATGTCTGCCTATTTTACATTGCTTTCCTTTTCTACTTCAAGGAGATAGTCACATATTCTTAATAGAATTTAATTTGGAAGTGTGTCTTGGAAATATTTTCTGACAGTCTGTGGTATAACTTTTAATTTTCTTAAAGACACGTTTTCTTAAACCAGTGGTTCTCAACCTTCCTAATGCTGAGACCCTTTAATACAGTTCCTCATGGTTGTGGTCCAACCATAAAATTATTTTGTTGTTACTTCATAATTCTAAATTTGCTACTGTTACAAATCACAATGTAGATAGATATCTGATATTTGACCCCAATGGGGTCATGACCCACAGGTTGAGAACCACTTTTCTTAAACAATTATGATTTTGAATTAAGCTAATATACTGATATTTTCTTTTATATTTATTGCTTGCATATTCCTTCCCAGAAATCATTGCCAACTCAAGGTTGAATATATAGTTTTTGTCAACTTGAAACAATCTGAAGTAACCTGGGAAGAGAAAACTCAATTTAGAAAAGTCTTCCATCAGATTGGCCCATAGGCAAGTCTGTGGGAATATTTTCTTAATTAATTATTGTAGTGTGGAAGCAAGGACCCAGTACACTGTGGGTGGTACCACCTTTGGGAAGGTAGTCACAGCTTTTATTAAAAAAAAAAAAAAAAAAACCACTAAGCAAACCATGAAACCAAGCTGGTAACCAGACTCCTGCCTCCAGGTTGCTGCCTTAAGTTTCTGCCCTGACTTTTCTTAGTGATGGACTACAAGCTGTAAGATGAAACAAACCCTCTCTTCCCCAAGGTGGTTATGGCCATGGTGTTTATGACAGCTCTGGAAACTGAGCTAGATCAACCAATCACAATTTTTTTTTTTTTTGTCACAGGTATAACTCAAACCATATATCTGCCTCTGCAGGTAAGAACTACTTCCAAAAGGAAAGCAACTTAGACACCACACCAGATTCAAGGCAGGTATTGACAGGGATGATATTGAAGTGTTGAGTTTGGATTTGGGTTTTGTAATGGTTTGCTGTCTTCCTTTGTGTGTGTGTGTTTGTTCTAGGAAAGGAACATGCATGCCTTGCTTGCTATTCTCTAAATACAGCCTGACAAAATAGAATCCAGGTCATCGTAATCTGGATACTTATTATTTGAAGTGTTTTACACATAGTTAAGATCCTTGAGCCACAAGAACATTCACTCTTTGCTGATAGGCCTTGCTGATAAAAAGAGACTTGATTTTTCCAACGTATATGCACATATATGCACATATATATGTATATGTATGTTTATGTTTATGTGTGCATTATATATATATTTGTGTGTATTTGTATATATGTGAATATGTCTAAATTCTTAGGCCCCCACTGTACCTCACTGTTTCTGCTTATTTGTCTTTTCACAGGGACCAGAGTAGATCTCAAACTCAAAGCATGAACTGCAGCTACTATTCTCAGTAGAATGGAAAAGCAAGAGGAGCAAATGGATAAGAAACCTATTGAGGTGCTATACTGGCATTAGGTTTCACCAACATCTAAACTTACTCTAGTGGGAAGAAGCAGATTTTTATCATGCTGAGAATGTTCTAATACAAGTTCTAATATTGTCAGAGCTCAGTAACAGATGCACTAGCAGTTCCATGTAATGGCAGGCTAGTGCTGATTGACTGTGCAGAAACCTAAGAACAATCTGGAAGGCCATTTGTCTTATTATTAAAATGTGCTTCTGTTCAGGGAAGGGGGCTAAGACCAAAGATAACTATATACCCTCCATTTTCAGATTTTATAGTAATCTGTGGCCATAGAAAAACACTCTTTATGCCCAATGCCAACTGTACCAATTACTGTTGGTTCCTTTAAAAGCTAATAATTGCTATTCTAGAAAAACATTGCATAGTTGCAAAAGAAAACAGAAGGGGGAAAAACACAAAAACAAAACTAGCATCTCACTATCCAAAATGGAGTCAAAAGTTGAGAACCATCAGTATCAGCCATGTTGGACTTCATAAAGAAACGCATGCCTGGGATTGGGGACACAGTTTACTTATAAAACACATGTGTGACATGCATGAGTCCCTCAGCTGAATCTTTACTGTGACAAAGATAAAACAAGATAAAGTAGTATAAAATTCATGAAAATAAATAAGCAGCACAAAAAAAAAAAGCTGCATCTCGGAAGACTGAGAGTCAGAAATGGATGATGATGAGATGACGGTAATCTTTTGCACTATGATATTTGAGAAGCATACTGATCATCTATCATCAGGGTGCAACTGCACATGTGGAAGGGGACGAAAGGAGTAGTCACAGTCCCCACAGGTTTCTGTGTTGTATCTTTTGGAGGGTTCCTGAGGTACTCCCTGAGCAGCCATAAACGGAATTTGCCTTTACCATTTCATCCAGACAAAGGAAATTACTCAGCTCCCTACTGCTCTGTAAATTACAAAGGTCTTCTGAGTGGTGAGAATGCTAGAGATTGTCAAGTATTAGCACGGGAAGGACATCTATGGGAAATTGTGGGTTACAGGGTGGTTAGGGATGCCCCAGTCTTCAGCTCATGAGTCATCTGCAGCCACTGCAACAGACCTGTTACTCATTACTCAGGGTGTGATTCATGGGGCACAGAGAGCAGATCTATGCTTTATGGCTCCATCAGGCTGTCACACCTCTGGCAACCAGAAAGGTGCCACACCTGGGATTGAGATTGACCCTTTCTATTTACGGTTAATGCCTGAATCATAACATTGGAGCAGGAAGGCAGAGGAATGGCTGCCTTTTGAGGAGCTGAGTGGGGAACAGAAGGAGGGGAAGTAAAGGTGTGAACAACCCCAGAAAAACAAGGGCCTTGCTGCTGTTCCTGTAAGGTCACTTAGTCCTGTGACTAAATAAATAAATACACAAATACATAAATTCATAAAAATTAAATAGGACTCTCTCATCTTGTATATTTCTATGCCATTTTAGATACAGGTTTGATGTTTCTGGTCAAAAGAGTTATTTTCTTCCCGGTTTTTGTCCTCTTTTTAAAGATGTCATGATGCATAGGATGAGACCTAGGCAATGAAGCATAAAATCAAAGCTACTCTAGGAGCTTTCTCACCGGTGCACAGGCTTCAAATCAAGGGAACGATTTGCAGGTCATCTGATGGTGGTGCTGGAAAGAAATCATGGCAATAAAAAGCTTGCAACAGTAATAAGCAGAAGCAGAAAAACCTAAAGACTGAATCTGAATGGACTACATTTGCCTAAAGATAGTACATAGAACCATATAGCTTAGTGGGCCATGTGGATGGGTGTGTATGTTGATGCATGTATGGGGGGGGCTGTGTGTGTGTGTGTGTGTGTGTGTGTGTGTGTGTGTGTGTGAGAGAGAGAGAGAGAGAGAGAGAGAGAGAGAGAGAGAGAGAGAGAGAGTCTTTCTGGAGCTAAAATGGGTGTAATGTATTTGCTAAAGAAAAAGTAAAGGTTGGCTTGCTAACAAGTCTTTTAATTTCAAAAGTATTATAGTTGATAAGAATAATCATTTTTAAAAATCTTTATTGAGTATTCTCAACACATGCCAGCCGTTGTGCTGTTGAGAGCTCTACTTCCATTCACAGAATCATTGCTATACAACATGAAAAGAGCACAGGGTTGTTGAATATTATTTTAACTAGGCAAAGGTGTGTTACATCTGTTTATGCTGCCTTTGTTGATGACGTAAAGATGTGTTACATTTGTTTGTGCTGCATTTGTTTAATGATGTAAAGATGGGTTGCATTTATTTCACCTTGCCTGCCTAAGGCACCTGATTGGTCTAATAAAAAGCTGACCATCAATAGCTAAGCAGGAGAGGGATAGGTGGGGCTAGCAGGCAGGGAGAAAAAAATTGGAGAAATCTGGGCTCCAGTAGAAAGAAAAAGAAGGAGAGAATGGGGGAGAGAGAGAGAGACAAAGCTGGGCCAGAAGCCAGGCAGCTGCCAGCCAGACCTGGAGACAGCAGGGAAGTAAGATACATAGAAAGAAAGAATGGTAAAAATCCCGGAGGCAGAATAACAGGAAGATGGCGGCTGCCGCTGGTGGGCCGTGAGTGAGAGCAAAATTGGATGATGAACTGATGTGGAAATAAGAGGAACAGGCCCACAAAGAAAGACATCAAAAAAGGTATACAGAAAAAGAGAAAGATAAAAATTCAGAGACAAAAATTTAAGTTAAGAAAAGCTGGCTAGAGCATCAAAATTTCTCTGCCTTCCTCTGGAATCCGCGGTTTGGATCGATCCTTCCCGCGCGGTCTCCCCAGGCCTGCGGGTGAGCAGATCGCCGGGAGCTTGGGTGAGAGGCGCGGTATGAGCGGCGTGGTGGTAACGAGCACAGGGAAGGAGCAGCGGCCAGGACTCCCCGGGTGACCCTTTGGGGCGCAACAGAGCTGGGTGAACGCAAGAAGAGGAGATACAAAGTTCAGGTCAGGGACGCCCGAACCCACACAGTGGATGTTAATCACCTTGCTGATTGCTTCTCAATTGGGAACTAGTGGAGAGCACAGCGGGGGCAGGTGCGCCCTGCGGGACCTGGGCTCCGCGCGGCAGGGATCAGTCCAGCTGTGGCTA
>CABHPR010143816.1:27146-54229 GCA_902168415.1 Peromyscus melanophrys | reverse complement strand
GGAGAAAACATGGAGGAAGTGAACCGCTTTTGAAGGGGAACCCTGTGCAATCTCTCACAAAAAGAGGACAGGCTTGCTGGGCACCTAGAGACCTTGCCACAATGGCTCTGCACACAGTACCCCCACAACAGGGTGTAGAGTGGCCTATAGCTTTCTACAGGCATGGCAGAGTAACTATTTTTCAAATAGTCTGCTAATACCATTATTAATGTTTTGTAGGTGGTGAAGTTGTTGTTACGATATGGCGGAAACCCTCAGCAAAGCAACAGGAAAGGCGAGACACCGTTGAAAGTAGCCAATTCCCCAACGATGGTGAATCTCCTGTTAGGCAAAGGCACATACACTTCCAGTGAGGAGAGCTCCACTGGTAAGCCAGGCAGACAGAACACGTGAGTGGGTGGGCGAGGCTCTGTACTCCCTGATGGGAGAGCGCCCTGCAGTGTCTACATATGATATTTCCCTGCAGATTGTCACACAGGGTCTACAAGCCTCCTCAGGTGGCTGGCGCCTTCAGGAACTTCCAGATACAGGAGTTCTGCCAGGGTGCCTCACTGCCAAGATGCCTGCACTCTGCTGAGATGCCAGCCTTGTCTCTCACAAAGCACTGTGGGTTCCTTCTGCCTATGGTTGGCCTCAGATGTGACTAAAGTAAAGTGCTTCTTTAGAAGCAAAGCCAACCAGCCTCCCCTTCTGGGTGGCCATGCACTGGGAAGGCCTGTTCCTCCATAGCCGGAGAGCATTCTTAACTGATGCTAGTAAAATGATTCTGACCTGCCTGATAACTCCCTTCCTGTTCCCAACAGAGAGCTCTGAAGAGGAGGACGCCCCATCATTTGCACCTTCTAGCTCTGTTGATGGCAATAACACAGACTCTGAGTTTGAGAAAGGCCTCAAGCTTAAGGCTAAGAATCCAGAGCCCCAAAAAACTGTGACCCCTGTCAAGGATGAGTATGAGTTTGACGAGGATGATGAGCAGGACAGGGTTCCTCCAGTGGATGACAAGCACTTGCTGAAGAAAGACTATAGGAAAGAAACTAAATCAAACAGTTTCATTTCAATACCCAAAATGGAAGTTAAGAGTTACTCAAAAAACAACACACTTGCACCAAAGAAGGCAGCCCATCGCATCTTGTCAGATACTTCAGATGAAGAGGATGTGAGTGTTGCCATGGGGGCTGGAGAGAAACTGAGGTTGTCGGCACACACAATGCTACCTAGTAGTAAGGCTAGAGAGTCTTCTAGTTCTAGGCAGCAGAAAGAAAAAAATAAATTGAAAAAGAAACGAAAGAAAGAAACAAAAGGCAAAGAAGTTCGGTTTGGAAAGAGGAATGACAAATTCTGTTCCTCCGGGTCAGAAAGCGAGTCCTCAGAGAGTGATGAGGATGATAGGGACTCTGTGGGGAGCTCAAGCTGCCTCAAGGGGTCCCCGCTGGTGCTGAAGGACCCCTCCCTGTTCAGCTCACTGTCTGCCTCCTCCACCTCGTCTCATGGTAGTGCTGTGGCCCAGAAACACAGCTCTGGCCACACGGACCAGCACACTAAGCACTGGCGCACTGACAATTGGAAAGCCATTTCTTCCCCAGCCTGGTCTGAGGTCAGCTCTTTGTCAGACTCCTCAAGGACGGGACTGACCAGCGAGTCTGACTGCTCCTCTGAGGGCTCCAGTGTGGAATCTCTGAAGCCTACGAGGAGGAAGCAGGAACACCGTAAAAGGGGTGGCCTGCAGAGCATGCCACCTGAGAAGAGAAGCACCTTCCACCCCTGTACAGATGGAGCTGTCCCCAAGCTGGATAAGGAAGGGAAGGTAGTCAAAAAACACAAAACAAAACACAAACACAAAAACAAAGAGAAAGGACAATGTTCAGTCAGCCAAGAACTTAAATTGAAAAGCTTTACATACGAATATGAGGACTCCAAGCAAAAGTCAGATAAGGCCATCCTCTTAGATAATGACATTTCCACTGAAAATAAGTTAAAAGTATTGAAACACGACAGAGACCATTTTAAGAAAGAAGATAAACTTGGGAAGATGAAGTCAGAGGATAAAGAGTGGCTCTTTAAGGATGAGAAGGCATTAAAGAGAATCAAAGATGTCAATAAAGACATCAACAGATCTTTCCGGGAAGAAAAAGACCGTCCCAGTAAGGCAGAAAGGGAGAAGTCTACAAAGGAAAAGTCTCCCAAGGAGGAAAAACTGAGATTGTACAAAGAGGAAAGGAAGAAAAGGTCCAAAGACCGACCTTCCAAGTTAGAGAAGAAGAATGACGTGAAAGAGGACAAGGTTTCCAAGGAGAAAGACAAGGCCTTCAAAGAGGATAAAGAAAAACTGAAGAAGGAAAAGGTATACAGGGAAGATGCTACTTTTGATGAATATTGTAACAAAAGTCAGTTTCTGGAGCATGAGGACACCAAGTTCAGCCTCTCTGATGACCAACAAGAGAGGTGGTTTTCTGACTTGTCGGATTCCTCTTTTGATTTCAAAGGAGAGGACAGCTGGGACTCTCCAGTGACAGACTATAGAGACATTAAGAATGACTCAGTGGCCAAACTTATCCTGGAAACAGTCAAAGAAGACAATAAGGAAAAGAAGCGTGACAACAAAACCCGGGAAAAGCGAGACTTTAGAGACTCTTTCTTCCGAAAGAAAGACAGGGACTATTTAGACAAGAACTCTGAGAAGAGGAGAGACCAAACAGAAAAGCATAAAAGCATCCCCAGCTATCTCTCTGAGAAAGATAAGAAGAGGCGAGAGTCTGCTGAGGTAGCCCGGGACAGGAGGGACACCCTAGAGGGCTCCCGGGAGCGGAGGGATGGGCGTATACGATCTGAAGAGGTACATAGGGAGGACCTAAAGGAGTGTGGCTGTGAGAGCACTTTCAAGGACAAGTCAGACTGTGACTTCACTAAGAACCTAGAGCCCTGGGAACGGCCCCATGCAGCACGGGAAAAAGAGAAAAAGGATGTCCTAGAAAAGGAAAGGAAGGAAAAGGGCAGGGCAGAAAAGTACAAAGACAAATCCAGTGAGAGAGACAGAAGTGAGAAGTCTATCCTTGAGAAGTGTCAGAAAGACAAAGAATTTGATAAATGTTTCAAAGAGAAGAAAGATGGCAAGGAAAAGCATAAAGACATACACAGCAAAGACAGAAAATCATCCCTCGACCAAATAAGAGAGAAAAAGGAGAAGATGTTCCCGAGCATCATCTCAGAAGACTTCTCAGAAAAAAAGGACGATAAAAAGGGAAAGGAGAAGAGCTGGTACATTGCAGACATATTCACAGATGAAAGTGAAGATGAGAAAGACGATTACATGGCCAGCAGCTTCAAGGTTGGAGAGGCCAGCGACATACAGAGAGTGGACAGCCTCCAGGAGAAGGAGGATGGGAGAGAACACCCCTCAGACAGACACAGAAAGTCCTCTTCGGACAGGCAGCACACAGAGAAGCCGAGAGACAAAGAGCCCAAGGAAAAGAAGAAGGACAGAGGAGTTGGGGAAGTGGGGAAGGACAAGAAGGAAAAGATCTTTGAGAAGCACAAAG
This sequence comes from Peromyscus melanophrys, assembly GCA_902168415.1. NCBI lineage: Eukaryota > Metazoa > Chordata > Mammalia > Rodentia > Cricetidae > Peromyscus > Peromyscus melanophrys. The sequence continues at coordinate 50,693 of CABHPR010143816.1, read as the reverse complement.
AAAAGAAAGATAAAGAGTGTACAGAAAAGTACAAGGACAGGAAAGACAGAGCTTCTGTCGACTCTGCCCAAGAAAAGAAAAATAAACAGAAGCTCCCTGAAAAAGTGGAGAAAAAGCACTTTGCTGAAGACAAGGCCAAGAGTAAGCACAAGGAGAAGCCAGAGAAGGAGCATTCCCGAGAAAGAAAGTCTTCACGAGGCCCTGAAATGGAGAAGAGCCTCCTGGAGAAGCTGGAGGAAGAGGCTCTGCATGACTACCGTGAAGACTCCAATGACAAGATCAGTGAAGTCTCCTCGGACAGCTTTGCTGACCATGGCCAGGAACCCAGCCTGAGCACACTTCTGGAGGTATCCTTTTCTGAGCCACCACCAGAGGACAAGGCCAGGGAGAGTACCTGCCTCTCAGAGAAGTTGAGGGAGAAGGAGAGGCACAGACATTCCTCCTCATCCTCTAAAAAAAGCCATGAGCGTGAGAGAGCCAAGAAGGAAAAGGCAGACAAGAAAGAGAAGAGTGAAGACTACAAGGACAGTAGCAGTGGCACCAGGAAGGACTCCAGCCAATATGAGAAGGACTTCTTAGATACAGACGCTTACGGGGTTGCTTATACCACAAAAGCTGACATCGAGGAGGAGCTAGATAAAGCCATTGAGTTGTTTTCTTCAGAAAAGAAAGAAAGAAATGATTCTGAAAGAGAACCTGCAAAGAAGATAGAAAAGGAACTAAAGCCGTATGGGTCAAGTACCATCAGCATCCTAAAAGAGAAGAAGAAGAGAGAGAAGCATAGGGAAAAGTGGAGAGATGAGAAGGAGAAACACAGGGACAAGCATGTAGACGGGTTCCTGAGACACCACAAGGATGAGCCAAAGCCTGCAGCCAAAGATAAGGACAACCCTCCCAACTCCTTTAAGGAGAAGTCCAGGGACGAAAGCCTGAAGCTCGGTGAGACCAAGCTGAAGGAGAAATTGAAGGAGAACACAGAACGAGAAAAGGGCGACCCCTTGAAGATGAGCAATGGGAATGACAAGCTCCTGCCATCTAGAGACTCAATCAAGAAAGACATCAGGCCCCGCGAGAAGCTCCTGGGAGATGGTGACCTCATGATGACAAGTTTTGAAAGGATGCTCTCCCAGAAAGATCTTGAGATTGAGGAGCGGCACAAGCGGCACAAGGAGCGTATGAAGCAGATGGAGAAGATGCGGCATAGGTCTGGAGACCCCAAGCTCAAAGAGAAGAAGCCCACCGATGATGGGCGCAAAAAGAGCCTGGACCTTCCTTCCAAGAAAGCTCTGGGCCTAGACCCTCCTTCTAAAGACAAAAAGCTCAAGGAGTCAGCTCCTATGCTGTCCACTGGTGAAAGCAAGCCACACTCTGGACCGGGTACAGAGTCCAAAGACTGGCTACCTGGGCAAGGGCAACCCTTGAAGGAGGTTCTACCTGCTTCACCCCGGACTGAGCAGGGCCGACCCACTGGGGTGCCTACCCCCACCTCAGTGGTGTCATGCCCCAGCTATGAGGAGGTGATGCACACACCCAGGACCCCATCCTGCAGTGCTGATGATTACCCTGACCTGGTGTTTGACTGCACTGACTCCCAACATTCAATGCCTGTCTCCACCACATCCACCAGCGCCTGCTCTCCACCCTTTTTTGACAGGTTCTCTGTGGCTTCCAGTGTGGTTTCAGAAAACCCAGGCCAGACGCCTACAAGGCCTGTCTCCACAAACCTGTACCGCTCAATCTCTGTGGATATCAGAAGGACACCTGAAGAAGAGTTCAGTGTTGGGGACAAGCTGTTCAGGCAGCAGAGTGTTCCTGCAGCCTCTAGTTTTGATTCCCCAGTACAGCACTTACTGGAAGAAAAGGCTCCTCTGCCACCCGTTCCTGCAGAGAAGTTTGCGTGCCTGTCCCCTGGGTACTATTCCCCAGACTATGGTATCCCCTCGCCTAAGGTGGACACACTGCACTGTCCACCAACAGCTGTAGTCAGTGCCACACCACCCCCAGATAGCGTCTTCTCCAGCCTACCAGCAAAGTCTTCCCCTTCCCCAAGAGGTGAACTGTTGACCCCAGCCATTGAGGGGCCCCTGCCCTCAGATCTAGGCCTACCTCTGGATGCCACAGAGGACCAGCAGGCCACAGCTGCCATCCTTCCCCCAGAGCCTAGCTACCTGGAACCCCTGGATGAGGGCCCGTTCAACACGGTTATTACTGAGGAACCTGTTGAGTGGACACACACTGCTGCTGAGCAGGCCCTTTCTTCCACCCTTATTGCTAGTGCCTCGGAAAACCCTGTCAGCTGGCCTGTGGGCTCTGAACTTCTGCTAAAGTCTCCACAGAGGTTTGCAGAGTCCCCAAAACATTTCTGCCCTGGAGAGTCCCTCCACTCCACCACCCCAGGGCCCTTCAGTGCTGCAGAGCCCACGTACCCTGTCTCTCCAGTCTCTTACCCTTTGCCAGCTCCTGAGTCAGGCTTAGAGGAAGTCAAAGATGGTGGGACAGGAGCAGTCCCAGTGGCCATCTCTGCTGCAGAAGGGGCTGCTCCTTACGCTGCTCCCACCAGGCTGGAATCCTTCTTCAGCAACTGTAAATCACTCCCAGATGCACCCCTGGACACAGCCCCTGAGCCTACATGTGTTACTACTGTGGCTCAGGTAGAGGCTCTGGGACCCTTAGAGAGTGGCTTCCTAGACAGCAATCATGGTATATCTGCCCTCAGCCAGGTAGAACCAGTGCCATGGCATGAAGCTTTTACCAGCCCTGAGGACGACCTCGACCTAGGGCCTTTCTCACTGCCAGAGCTCCCTCTCCAGGCCAAAGATGCTTCAGATGTTGAGGCAGAAGCTGTGGAGGGCAGTCCTGTTCCTCCAGTAGAAAGCTCTTCAGGTCCTCCTACTGGGGTCCTCAGCAGTGGGGAGGTCTCTGCCTCAGCAGCTGAGGAACAACCAGCCCCGCCTCCTGAGGAAGCATCGCCTCAGCTCTCCACTGAGCCTGAGTCCTCAGAGGAGCCAAAGCTGGATGTAGTTCTAGAAGCTACGGTAGAAACAGAGGTCCTCGCAGATGACAGTGCCCCTGAAGCTTCAGTCTCCAGTTTGGTGCCGGCACCTAGTCCCCCTGAACAGCATGCCCTGGGAGGTGGTGATGAAGAGACTGAAACTGAAGACCCTTCTTCTGCTCCCTGCTGTGCACCTGATGGTCCCACCACAGATAGCTTGACACAGGCACACAGTGCAGAGGCCACCTGTGGTGTGGCTGTAGCTGAAGGATCCCCAGGCAACATTCAGCCAGAGGCTACAGACCCAGAGCCCAAACCTATAGCCGAAGTTCCCAAGGCTCCCAAGGTAGAAGAAGTTCCTCAGCGCATGACCAGGAACCGTGCCCAGATGCTGGCAAGCCAGAGCAAGCAGAGCGTACCCCCAACAGAGAAGGATCCAATGCCTGCCCCAACCTCTAGAGCCAAGGGCCGTGCCTCTGAGGAGGAAGATGCCCAGGCCCAGCACCCTCGCAAGCGCCGCTTCCAACGTTCTAGTCAGCAGCTGCAGCAGCAGCTGAACACATCCACACAGCAGACTCGGGAGGTCATTCAGCAGACGCTGGCCGCCATTGTGGATGCCATAAAGCTGGATGCCATTGAGCCCTACCACAGCGATAGGTCCAACCCATACTTTGAGTACCTTCAGATCAGAAAGAAGATTGAAGAGAAACGCAAGATCCTCTGCTGCATCACTCCACAGGCACCCCAGTGTTATGCTGAATACGTTACCTACACGGGGTCCTACCTCTTGGATGGCAAGCCACTCAGCAAGCTGCACATCCCTGTGGTGAGTGCCATGGGATCTGTGTGTGCACAAGCACCAGGCAGTAAGTAGGGCAACAAGGTACTGATGAGCAGAGGCCTTTGGGACTATGTTGGCACCTTTGTGGTCAGGAGAGGCACTAGTATTTTCTTTTATTATTATTACTATTTTTTGGTTTTTCAAGACCAGGTTTTCTCTGTAGCTTTGGAGCCTGTCCTGGAACTCAGGCTGGCCTCGAACTCACAGAGATCTGCCTGGCTCTGCCTCCCGAGTGCTGGGATTAAAAAAGTGCACCGCCACCTCCCAGCTGGCACTGGCATTCTTGGTTGTCATTTGTGAGGGTCAGCGCCTCTACCTCACTAGCCCTGTGTTATACGTACCCACCTCCAGTCCATCTGTACAGTGGCTATGTGGATCAAGGTCCTGGTCCCAGTACTGTCCTTCGTGTTTCCTTCCCTTTTCTTGCTGGCTCTTTTCTACACCCCTTTCACAACAAAGGGCCTCAGCTTATCTCCCTCTGTATTCCCACCTTCACTCATCATGGATCTTGAGTCTCACTGGGACCCTGAAGCCTCCCCTCCTTTATTCTTCATTGGCATTCTAAGACATCTATGGCTACTGTTCTGCCTGACGGGGCCATCTTTGCCTCACCCTGCCTCATTCCCATGTGTCCCTCACATCCCACTTGGCCATGCAGATAGCTTTGACATCAGCCTTCAGAACTGGCCTTTTTTTCCACACAGCCACACATGCTGCTTTCCTAACTTCAGGATCTTCTTCATAAAAGCCAAAGGGAGGTCATTTTTCACCTCACTACTTACCTACAAGCAGTTTTCTTCTCTACACAGCTGGCTTTTGTAGCCAGCTCACTTGTTTGCTACTCCCTAACTTGGATGGACTCACCATTGTGCTACAACATAAGAAGTCTGTCTAAATGAGCACGAGGCCTGGAAGGAATTGTAGTCTTAAGGGAAGGAACATACTGGCCCCACAGCAGTATCCTTTTTCTAATGGGAGGTTCAGAGGAAAATTAAATAATCATCCCTGTACTCAGTTTCCTGCTTGGTTCACCTTGTAGATGACTTGTAGTCTCTGCTCCATTGGGAACCTCATACTGGAGGCTAGGTTTACTGACAGGTGTGACAAGTGAGGCCTGCTGAAATTTCAAGGTCACTCCCTGCTCTAGTTTTGTTGTGTATTTGTGTGTGCACAACACAACACACATGGAGGTCAGAACAGCTACTGGGAGTTAGTTTTCTCTTTCCACCATATGGGTCCCAGAGATTGAACCCAATTTATTGGGGTTGGTAGTATGTGCCTTTACCTGCCGCCCCATCTTGCTGGCCCCTAAGATTTAGTTTATAACTAAAAAAGTTCAAACCTCAAAGCAGCACAGAATTTATACCAGTTGTTATGGCCAGTCAGATTTATTTATTCCTGGATGGGTCTGTGATGGGTCTCTGACCCTTCCCAAGAGTACTTACAAGGCATGCTGATCACTGTCTGGTGTGCTTTGGTTAGATTCCTACTACATAGACATGAGTCTTTGTGTCACATACTTGGTCACTGGGGGTGGACCTGAAACATGAGGTGAGGCTGCTAGCCAGGCCTCCCTACTGAGAAGTTTTTGCCTGCCTTTTGTAGTTCACCTTATCTTAGTGGAAAGGCTGTGAGACCATGTTCAAGTCTTCTCAGATGGATTTCGCCCCCACAGTTACTCTGTAGCTTTCCTTGTTGTCAGGGCTTTTTCTCTAATGATGGAGTTCTGCCATCAGGAAAAGTTGTTAGCCTCACAGTTTGCTTTGTGGTACAGAAAGCCCTAGCCTTTTGCTTATCTTCTGAGCTTCCACCTTCCTGGCTCACAAGGGACTATATTTGGTGCCCCAACCCAGCCCTGCCACCACCACTGCATGCTCCTCCTTTGGTTTACAGTGACAAGAGCCAATAAAATTTGTTTGCCTGGGGCCCTGTACACATCATACCTACTTCTGTGTCTGCTTTGGAAGTCTGACTCCACACTAACCTAACTTCTAGTCAGCACCACAGGAGTCTGTCTTCTGTTCCTCATTATCTATGGTGTTACTTATTTGCTCACCCTGTGATACACAGTGCTTACAATATGATAATGTTGTCAACAGCCCAGAGCCTCTTCCATAGGGCCATAGGGATGAGGGTGGGTTCTGCTCAATGCAGACAAGTGTGCCCCATGCCACCCTTGGCAGGTATCCAGGATTCTATATACACTTCTATTGCATGCACTCTATTCACTCTCAAAACTCCACATTCCCGCTGCGCTCCTTTTGGTATAGGTGGGTACACTGACTTCTTCCTTGCACAAGGAACCACAGACCCTAGATGTTCTTTGCCCTGCCTTTTCTGTCACTATTCATAGGGCAGAGTTCACAAGCAGCGCTTCCGTGTTGCTTCCAGGTAAGCATCTGGTATCTAAACAGGTTTCTGGCTTGGGGTGCTAGGCTGGATCATGTCTAAATTTTAAGTATGTTTTTTGTAGCTTAACCCTTTCCCCTTACATCTGCAGATAGCACCCCCTCCCTCCCTGGCAGAGCCCCTGAAGGAGCTGTTCAAGCAGCAAGAGGCTGTGCGGGGTAAGCTGCGCCTGCAGCACAGCATAGAAAGGGTAAGTGGAGCCTTGGGCAAGGGGCCTGGTGTCAATGACTTGAAGCTCACCTGTTCCTCTCCTTCCTCAGGAGAAGCTAATTGTGTCCTGCGAGCAAGAGATCCTTCGCGTTCACTGCCGGGCAGCCAGGACCATTGCCAACCAGGCAGTACCATTCAGTGCATGCACAATGCTGCTAGACTCTGAGGTCTATAACATGCCTCTGGAAAGCCAGGTCAGTAGCACTTACCTGGTGTAGGTGTCAGCTTTCACCACCACCACCCCCAGACTCACTCTGGATACTCAAGCCTCTGCCCTGCATCTAGACTGCAGCTTCCCTGCTCACAGCATGCTTTGGGACCCAAGATCCTAACCCCAGGTTACCTCGAAGGCACAGGAGTGTCATGGATAAGGCCCTCAAGCCTTTGGTATATTTCAGTCTCTTACAGTTTCTAAGTTCCTCTGGAGCACCTGTGTACACGAGTAGTATGAGTAGCACCCTCCTCCCTCTCACAGGCTGCAGGGGTGATTGATGTCAGTCTGTTTAAATTGGCAGCCCCATCTACAGCTAAGGGGTGACCAGAGCTGCTGTGTTAGCGGCCATAATGGGTCAATGATAATTGCAGCAACAAGACATTGGGGCTTCAGGTCAAGTGTTCCTGTGAGGCTACAGAAGCCTAGACAAGCTTCTTAGCTGGTTTTATCTGGGGTAGTTGGAGCCACAGGGCCTGGAAGCATTTAGGCAACAGCCCATCTACACTACCCACCAAAACAGCATTCCAAAGCCTTAACTGCATTCCTGCTCTAACCCATCACTGAGCACACTCCTACTACCTCCCTAAGGAAACTCACAGCAGTCTTTTTATTTTTATTTAATCTTAATCTTTTAAATTTAATGTTTTGTATTTTGTGGGGGAGTATGTGCATGTATGTGTGTGGTACTTTCAAAAGTTGGGATTAAACTCAGGTATCAGCCTTGGCAGCAAGCACCTTTACCCACTAAGCCAATTTCACTGGCTCTCTAGGATCTTTTGATGTTCTGTATTTGTGGCTCAGATCCAGCAGATACTACATGTTCTTTAGCTCCTCTCTGTCACCTCTTCCTACTCTATATCATTTCAGATCCTAAGTCTCCTATACATAATTGCCCTAAACCCATTCTGGGGTTGTGTTTTGTCACACACTTCTCTCTGTCCTCTGGACAGTCTCATATCAGACTTATTTCTGGGCTGTGTCCCCCTGCTCAGCATGCAGCTGTCTGTAATCTCTTCCTCTTGGCTGTTGAGACCTTGGTGATGTGTCCATGCTTTTACAACAGGAGCTCTAGAGGCCTCTTGCCATGTACCTAATGATTGAGTGGACTTGGGTTAAGATCTTTTTTCAGTCCATTAACATTCTTATACTTGGGGAAAAGGGACACACATACTTTTCCACTTTGCACAGGTTAACAACAGATGCTCTTTCTAGAGACAGAGTCTCATGTAGCCTAGGCTGACTTTGAACTCCTGTCCTGCCTCTGTCTCCTAAGTGCTGGGATTGCAGGTGTGTACCACCATGCCTAGCACAAAAGATATTCTGCAGTTGTCACCAAACTGGGCCAGATGATTGTTTGAGAATTTTGTTTAAATAACAAAATCCCTGTACTTTTCAAGTATGCTTTTGAAGGTGAAAGACATGATATCTGCCTGATTCCTCTTGCTGATGCATATTGGATATTGGATAACACTTGGGCCACAGGAGGTCATGGATCAACTGTTTGAGAACTTTGCTAGTTTAATGTGACCCTGTAATCTTAAAACAAAATAATGGAGGGCCCTTGCCCCCTGGCATTCAGGGATATAGGCCAACTATGTCAGAGCAGTCTGTTTTGCTGCAGCCATTCCAGCTCCAGGTTTTCCCCCTTTGTGAGGCAACATAAAACTTGGTTCTTGTTTGCAGAAAAGTCTGTCACAATACAGCCAAGGTCATGTGTAATGAAAATGAAGTGAGGATCTACTTCAAGCTCAGACTCCACACAGAGGGAAAGCCAGTAAGGAAGCTGATCCCAGTCTACAGAAGACCCTCAGTTCCCACCTCAGGCTTTTCATCTATCCTTTCCAGAGCAGAAAAATTACTTTTAGCTTCTAAAAAGGAATAAATTAAAATATGTCATTGCTAGTTTAATGTGACCCTGTAATCTTAAAACAAAATAATGGAGGGCCCAGTTTATATGAGGCCTTGATCTCTGCCCGCCCCCTCCCCCCCAAATATACCAAGTTCCTGCATAGGAAACTGGTTCTACTCAACCCTACCCTGTACATCCCTGCCAAGTATTGGCTGCCCCATCACTCGATGGATCAGAAGCTGAGTCTATGGCCACCAGTGCCTAGGAATACTTTTCCTCAAGGGCAAGGTAAAATGGTTGAAACGTGTACTGCTAAGGTGAGGTTACCCTTGTGTTCTCTGATGGGAAAAGGACTGAACCATCAAATGTTTTTACCCTCCTCATGGCCTCCAAGAGCTTTTGTGAAGATCCTGTTTGGTTTCTACAGGGTGATGAAAACAAGTCTGTGCGAGATCGCTTCAATGCCCGACAATTCATCTCTTGGCTGCAGGATGTAGATGACAAGTATGACCGCATGAAGGTGAGTTCTTCTAGTGTCAGATTGCTCTGAGCAAGGAAGCCGTTCTACTACCAGGCATGATCAAAAGAGATGCTTTTGCATGTTCCCACACCACTGCTGCTTTCAGGGAGCAAAGGTCTTAGGTCTGTTGTCTCTTCAGTGTCTTCCCTTCTGTCCAGGTGAAAGGAGCAGCTCTTGACAGGACCTAATCTGAACCTTCCTAAGAGGTCACAACATAACCTTCTACACTTGTAGTACTGGCTAGTGCAGCAGATCAGTAAGGAAGAAGCAAATCCCCACCTGTAGCTGCTAGAGCCAAACATAGGGTACCATGAGATTCCAGCATGCCAGTCACAAAATGAGAAGTTGATGCCTCTCCTTTATGTGGTTTCCCCATAAATATTGCTCTTATGCAGAAAAGGGGAGCAACCCAGAGTCTCCTGATTGCTGCCATCAAATGCATATTGTTTACAATAAGATGTCAGAGACAGCACATCATAGCAGTTCATTCAAAGGTGCCGAGAAGACCTTGGGAGAATCACAAGCCCTGTGGCACATGAGCTGCAGGGTATTTACAGAGCGTGGGCCTGAGGAATTTTTTCCCATGAGCGTCTACTCCCATCTCTCTCATTCTATCCTAGAGTCCCCTCTAGGTCCCTAGACGTCTCATCCTGATATGTAATGTTGCCCAGAAGACCTAGGAGAGACTATGAGAAGAGGAACGGGCTTTTAACCTAACACATTAAAATTTGACTGTGTACACTGAAAATTTCGTTACTTAACTGATAATAAAGAAAACAGTTCTAACAGTCCTGGAAGGAGATAAAATGGTTAAATCTTGGTGAAAAGACACTCAGTGTTAATTTGTTTTAGAACCAAAAGGTGAATGGGACTCTTCATTCAGAAGACTATGTATGCAAGGCTGGGTTGGAGGAGGCTGCCTGGCTCCCTGTAGTATGGGAGATATGCCACCTAGTTTTCATTGAGTACATCATACACCTAAACTAGCAGTTTAAATGACTGTAGTCATTTAAAACTTTAAGGGTATGCCAAGTGGCGGTGGCACACCCCTTTAATCCCAGCACTCGGGAGGCAGAGCCAGGCTTCTGAGTTTGAGGCCAGCCTGATCTACAGAGTGAGATCCAGGACAGGTACCAAAACTACACGGAGAAACCCTGTCTCAAAAAACAAAAACAACAACAACAATATGAGCAATGTGTTCATTGAGATAATCCAGTCAACTGGACACCCAAAGCTGTCTATCATTAACCAGAGTCAGCCACATAACAGTGTTAAGCTGCATGTCCCGGGGTCATGTTTAAAATTATTTATTTGGTCCCAAACATGTCCCTACTCTATCCAGGTCCCTTATGTACGTCTTTTATGAACACAAAACTGTATCACACACACACTACAAAATGGGATAATCCAGGTTCTGTGCTAAAACCAAGGGTGGGTATGCAGTCCTGTGCTGAATGAAACCTAGAGGCAGTGGTGGAAACCGGGGGCTGGCCATTCCTCTCACGTTGTGTGTCCCACAGACATGTTTGCTGATGCGGCAGCAGCATGAGGCTGCAGCCCTCAATGCTGTGCAAAGGATGGAGTGGCAGCTGAAGGCCCAGGAGCTGGACCCCGCTGGGCACAAGTCCCTGTGTGTAAATGAGGTGCCATCCTTCTACGTGCCCATGGTTGACGTCAATGATGACTTCGTACTATTGCCAGCATGACATTTAGAGGAAGGTCACAGGACACAAACAAGGGCCATATAGGTCGCCCAGTGCTGCCGATGAGTCCAGGCAGCGGAGGAGGGAGCACCACGTTCATCAAGTGGGAGAGGCCCAGGGACTGCACCTGGCCACTCGTCTCCCGCTTCAGATGCCAGTGAGGCAGAATGCATCTCTTTTTACCAGTTGCTGTGGGGAGCACGAGGCCCAGACACTGCAGAGCTTTGCCAGCCTTGGGACTAGGAGACCATGGCCGCAAACAAGGTGGCTCTGTCTCAGCCATGCCCTCTGGGTGTTCTTCCAGCCAATGACAGGGCACTTGAGGAGTCGCAGAACAGAGTGTGTTTTTTAATTCCTCGTTCCATTCTGATCAACTAATGGAAAATAGACTAAGGCGTCCACCTCGCATAAGCAGTGACCTCCAGGTCAAAGAGGCAGGAAAGTGCTGTCCCACCATGGTCCCTGGGACAGGCTTGGACACTGGTGCCGGCAAGGGTCCGGCTGCCGCCTGCCTGGACACAGGGACACAGCCAGGACTCTCCAATAGTGTTTTTAATGGAGTCAAATCCACGTGGTTTGTATATTTTTTCCTTTAATCTTGGGCATTTTGTTTCTCTTTCTGAGAACGTAACTTGAAACACTACAGAGCCAATAATCCTATAGAGTGTATCCGCAAACTTGTACAGTTTTATATACATTCACAATGTACTTTTGCTGCCTTCTAGATAATTTATTTTGCAACACATTACTGCACAGTTGTAAATAACTTATGTACTGTAACATCACTTTCAGTTATGTGTAAAGAAATAAATAAATTAATTAAAATGCTCTTTGTACATGCAACGTCCCTTCAGGTAGCAGGATCCTTCCTAGGAGGGCCAGTGTATTAACGTATAAAAGTACTTGGGCTTTCAGACAGCTTGAAAGTAAGAGCCCGTGCTTGCAACTGCATAGTTCATCCTGTGTTCGAGGTAAAGGGACAAAGCTAAAGCAGGGGTCAGCCTTGCCAGCCAATGTTAGCCTGTAAGAAAAGGGTAAACACCCAGAACTCCCCTTGCCTCTAAAGCAACCTGTCAGCCTCGAAGATACCTCCCTTGTCCAGCCAGAAGAACTGGGCTTCTGCCACCAACAGATCTATCACATTTGTTTCTGATGAAGATCCTTGACCTTGGGAATGGCCTGGCAATGTATGGGTGTCCTAGTGGCTCTGCAGCTAGGGGAACATGCTTTATAAACAAAGCTCCTCTGTCCCTTTCTAGCCCTTAGTTCACCGTTTATCCCTAAACCTTTATCGTGAAATACTTCTTCGCAGCTCCATTTTGCACTAAAAAGAAATTGCATTATCCTATTTTTTCCAAGCATCCCTAGAACCATCAGTTTCAGCCCACAGTGACAAATCACAAACTCTATAGCCCAGTGCATAAGGAAGGCTTCCTTGCAACTCTGCACAAGTCTAATGTATTGCTGCCAGGGCCTGCTATAAAGATAGTTGACATAAATGCATAGAGCACATTACAGACACACATCTTACCTATCAGAAGCCAGACCTGAATCCATGTGAACTTTCTGTATGCCTGGTATCTCTGAAACCTAAGACTGCCCACATATCAGTGGCCTGCCAACATGAGAGGCTTTGCTGAGCTGAACCAGATTTCTGCTACCAAAGAGCCAGGAACCTCATGCACATCAAAGCCAGCTCTGAAACACAGATGCCTGCAGAACATGTTCAGACATCATAGAGACAGCATTTTTCAACACCCTTCCCCTGCCCCCAACACACACAGGGCTGATGCCTGGCTAAGGGTGCTAGGCTAGGATAGAAAAAGGGAATAAGAAGAGGTAGAACACTTAATGGTGGCTCTTCAACCTGTAAATGGGTGCCAATTTTCATAGAAAACTCAGGAGCAGCTTCCCTCCTGCACAGATTGCTCCTGAGAAAGGGTTAGGTCCTAGGCTGGCCTGAGGACAACTCTATGTAGGGGTTTTGTGTCCAGTAGCACCTGGAGCCTGGTGAGTGAGGGCTTTGCCCTGGAGAACCCGAGGAGCTCGTACAAGTGACTTCCATAAAGAAGCTGATTACACCGGAGATAGGGAAGGCACACAGCAGAGTGGAGAGGAGAATGAAAAACCTAAACTAGAGGGGCAGTAGGAGTCACAGCCAGGATGGGCTGCAACAGGCACAGTAACTCTACCTTACTCCAGACATTGGGAGTTCTCCACCTCAGTGCTGCTGAAGTTCCAGTTTAGTGGAGGCAGGTCTGAGTACTTAACTGCCAAATAATGAATGTCCAACAATATGCCTGGCCCCCATGTGGGAAATACCAATTGTCCACTTCACACACAGTGTGACAACCAGCAAGGTCTCAACTGACTCCAATTGACAGCCTTGATATAAAGCAATTGAAGACTACAAACTAACACCTGTATCCAAAACAACTGGATTGGATTTGTGTGAAATTTAAAACAGAAGTGAGCTCTGTGCCATGATCATGTTTTGGGCACCTCTTCCTCTTATTTATATTTCACAAAAAAAACTTGGGGGAAAATTGCAAATAGACATTTCTCCGTTTTCACAAGGCACCAGAAATTATAGTCACAAACACTCCCAAAATAACTGTCAGTGCAATTTACTTTCCAAAGTCCCAAAACATGAGAGAACAAATTCAAAGCAGTGGTTTATAGATCATAACCCCTAAGGAGATAAAATAAGGAATATTAGTTTGATAGAAAACAGTAAGATTTGAAAGCAGCAAAGTACCTCCAAAATTCTGCTCCTTCAGATAGTCAACAGAAACAAACTGTTGAGATTTGCCATTCTAGTACTTGAGAAGTTACTACACAGGCTTATGGAATCCATGGTCTGCTCACAGAAGAAAGCAACTGAGAAGTGAGAATTGTAAGGTCTGTGTCATCTATTCTATCATACCCCATTGGCTCTGGTGCCTTGAGAATCAGCCTGCAGCCAGCCAGGAGGGGTCCCTGCATGGAGCCTATGACCATCGGACCTACCTGACAGCTCCCTGGAAAAGCAACTGTTAGTGGTTTGTCATTACTGGACTCGGCCTGGACTTCAAAGGAATTCCCTCTTCCCACAGCATTGGTCAGAAACACCACAGTGACCTGATGACACAAGAGCCAATACATGGAGAAAGGTCTGCCATGGGCATCCTGAAAACTTTAATGGACACATTCCTGAGGGAGAGAAAGCTGTAATAGGTCTGTGTGCATGCCCAGGAAGCATCTGAGAACATTTTCTTAGTTCCAGCTGAGACTGATCTTATGCAAACTGCTTATGCAAATAACAAATGAAGTCTAAAGTAGCATTGTAACCTGTCAGAGCCACTGAGGAAAAACCCTGGGGATGAGAAACTGATCTTACTAGACTAAAAACCAACTTAGAAGTGTAATGTTAAAGGAACAACAGAAAACATGTCTAAAGAATTATAACATGGCTGATGATACAAAAATTGTGTCTTACCAGCCAGAACAAGTTGTTTTAAAGAACCAAATGGACATTCTGATAAATAGTGAAGTGGATGAATTTGAGTTGGAAGTCAGTGCGCTGGGAAGTAGCTTGTTGAGACTATCAAATTTGAGAGAAAAAAGACAGAAGGAAAATAAAGCCTTAGTTCTGCAGGTACCAGCAGGGCCAGTGTGCAATGCCTGAGGGGGTCCTGGAAGAAGGGAGAAATAATGAAGAGAGAATGGTCAGAAGTACCTAATTTTGATTTTATATATATATACACACACATACACACACACACACATATATATATATGTAAAAGCTCAATGAATTTAAATAGTGTCAAAGCATAAGAGAGCAGCAGAGCCGGGCGGTTGTGGTGCACGCCTTTAATCCCAGCACTTGGGAGGCAGAGCCAGGCGGATCTCTGTGAGTTCAAGGCTAGCCTGGTCTACAGAGTGAGATCCAGGACAGGCACCAAAACTACACAAAGAAACCCTGTCTCAAAAAACCAAAACAACAACAACCAAAAAAAAAAAAATGAAAGAAAGAAAAAACAGAAGAGACCATTGCAGCCACAGGAAGGACCTCCAGATTAGCCAGGACTAGACAGTAGAGTCATAAAGGTTAGAGGCAGCTGGCTGGCTTCCCAAAGTGTAGAAAGCATGACTGAAAAACTATCTCCCCCCCCCCCCAAATTGGGAAATTAAAGACATTTCTGGGTCATTAAAAATTACCTTAACTGCTAACAGATGAGCTCTTTCGGATGTTAGCATCCCCACTTTCTATAATGGATCAGACAGGCAGTAAGTCATCACAGACCAGCCATATCTCTTTGGTATCCATACAGCGTGCCCAGCAGTAACAAACTTCCTACTGTCCATTGTATGGGTTACTCTCCAAGAAGAACAGATAATATGCCAGAAGTCAGTCTCAGAAAATGCAAAAGCATTGAAATGACAAAACATTGTACTCCAGTGACTGGAATGAAGGGAATCTGGATGAGGAACATGAAAATGTACCATCCTCCTAAGTAGCCCACTAGCTTAGCAAGGAAATCACAAGGGAACATTGAGGGAGAATGGCCCAGTACAGAAGTATTCAAGACCAGGGTAACTCCACCATGCTTTTGGCCGTGGGGCCTAAAGGACTGGTATCCACAGCATTCACAGCCATGTACAATGTTACAGATCTGTGTCTCACCTAGAGAACCAAAAAAGGTGTCCCAGGAGAGGACCAGAAGAGCCAAAGGTCACAGCTCACTTGTGCTTTAAGAGAGCCCAACCTGCACCAGCACAATGAAAATAACACAGATTATGACCCCTGATCCAGAACTGAGCATGAGTATGAGAACTGAGCTGAGGTCTGGAAATACGGTTTGGCAATGTACTACTTGCCTGGTATACTTGAGACCCAGTACCATACAAAAACAATAGTCTGAAAGCCATACTGACCTTAAGACTGTGGGTGGGTGGGAGAGGGGAAAGGGCAGACAGTGGGAACTGGCACGACCATAGCCTGATTCTAACTAGACCTGTTCCCTGATAAAGTAACAGTCCTCACAGTTTTTAAGTAAGACCCAGAGTCTTACAATCCTGGATACAGGGTTAAGTTACTAATCATATAAAAACACACAAAAGTTCATTTGCCAGGGAAGACCCTACAGATGCCTATGCCTCAACAACAGTGTTGGAGGCAGCTATTATACCAAACTTCAAAGAAGCAATGTAACATTCTTTAGGCCATTTGAAACAATACATCTTGTAAAAATATAGAAGACATAATGAACAAATGGCTGACTGGATATATATGGTAGTTCATGGCTGTGATCCCTTCACTTGGGGAGACTGAGACCAGAAGATGGCTACAAGTTTGAGGCCAACCTGGGCTATGTATTGAGTTCGAAGTCAGCCTCTACTGAGGAGCAAGACCCAGGCTGGGAATGTAGCCTAGCTGGTAGAGTACTTGTTGCAGGCCCTGGGTTCAGTCTTCAACACCACAGAAACCAGGCAGAGTGGTCATACCTGTAATGCCAACACTTGGGAGGTGGAGGGTCAGTTTGAGGCCATCTCAAAAACACAAATGGAGGTTTTAAAGCCAAAAAAGAACCAGCAAAATAAGGCACACCTGCCTAGACTTGCCGACAGGCAGAGCTGGCTATTTCTGATAGCAGTGAGAATTGTTCATCTGGAGCACAAGTGAGGTAATGGAAGGGGAGCTGGGCCACATTTGGTTTCCATGAGGCTAGGGAATCTCTGAATACCAGTCCCCACAGTGCCAGCAGGGTGGGGTCTGGGGCTAGTGACCTTCAATGTGGAGCTACAGTTCTGGAGGAGGATGCCATACTCATCAGCCTTCAGTCTTCCTAGGACTCTGCCCTTGTGGGAAGAGGGGAGGATGTGAGCCACCTCCAAAGTAGGAGATACAGAGTACCCTAAGACAGCTAGCCCCCAGTTTCATCCATTCAACCTGTCACCAAGATGTAGACCATCACTCAAATACCAGATGCCAAGGCCCGCTAACAGTACCATTGGCTGAGACCTGGTGAGCAGCATGTACAAATCTGTGTAGAAGCTACAGAAGTGAATCATCACACTATACCTTGTGAAACCCCAGATTCCAAAGCTAACAAGGCCCTAGAGAAGGATGTAGGAGAAGTAACCTTGGAGGAAGTAGGAGGAAGTAGACATGAATTACATCATGTAATTTTGACAAAGAGGCTCCTACGGTGACAGTGATAAAAATGTAGATGAGGCTACACACATGACACATCTCATCATCTCCCCTCTGCTGCTCTAGGGAAAGAGCAAAGAGCCAACATCTTAACTAAATGTGGCTAATATTGTTAAGGGTTCTAAGGAGCAAAGCAGCCAGCATGCAAAGAAGGCTGAGGAAGGTGGAAAATGGAGCTAATAAAAGAAAACCAGAAAGATGCTAAAAAGGCAGGAGTGGTACTGCACATCTGACATCCCAGCACTGGGGAAGCTGAGGCAGGAGGATCACTGCAAGTTTGAGGCCAGATGGTGCTACGTGAAACCTTGTCTCAAAAGAGGTAAGAAAGTGTCTTAGGATTACTATTGTTTGCTTTGGAATGATCCCCTTGTACACTGTAAAGATTTGTCACTCAAATTGGTTTAATAAAATGCTGAATTGACCAGTAGCCAGGCAGGAAGTATAGACGAGGCTACCAAACTTAAGAATGCTGGGAAGAGGAAGGGTGGAGTCAGGAGTCACCAGCTAGACACAGAGGAATCAAGATGAGAATGCTGTTTTGAGAAAGGATACCAAGCCACATGGCTAAACATAGGTAAGAATTATGGGTTACTTTAAGTGTAAGAGCTAGTTAATAATAAGCCAAGCATTTATAATTAATATAAGCCTCTGTGTGGTAATTTGGGAAGCAGCTGCCGGGTACTTGGGAGTTGCTGGCGGGACAGAAACCTCTGATTACAATTGTTCTGATGAAAAACCATGACCAAACAACTTGGGAAGGAAAGGATTTATTTCACTCACTGTTCCATATAACAGTTTATCATCAAAAGCAGGGAGGGCAGGAACTCAAGCAGGGCAGGGACCTAGAGGCAGGAGCTGATGCAGAGGTCATGGAGGAGTGTGTTAGTTACTAGCTTGCTCCTCATGGCTTGCTCAGCCTGCTTTCTTATAGTACCCAGGACCACCAGCCCAGGGATGACACCACCCACAGTGGGCTCCCCTATCAGTCACTAAGAAAATGCCTTACAGCTGGATCTTATGGAGGCATTGTCTCAATTGAGGTTCCCTCTTCTCAGATGACTCTAGTTATGTCAAGTTGACATAAGACTTTCCTGCACAGGAGGGAAAGAAAAGACAGAGACAGGCTACAGATGACCAGCCTGGGGAAATGACTGGCAGACTGAGCTCCACTGAGGAAACTTGAACTGAGGACACAGTAAGAGAAACCTCCAGACAGACAAACTGAACAGACAGAATGCCCAGGACAAGGGGCCAACATTTGAGTACTAGGAATAGCCAGAGGCATCTGAAGGAGTAGTGACTGACAGTCTCCTGAGATTCACCAAACTGCTGAAACTCAAGAGGACACCAGGCAGGATAAATGCCAGGAATGGTTGCTTACACTTGTAATCACTATATGTTTGAGGTCAGCCTCAGCTACATAGTGAATTCCAGGCCAGCCTGGGGTATAGGGTGAAACTCAACTACTGCCTTAGGGGAAAAAATAAACAAGTAAAATTATATCTGAGCATGCTGTGTGTGTGTACATGTGTACACCAGAGATTGTTTAGACCTTAAGTGTGATTTCTGAGGAACTATATGCCTCGTTTGTTTTTAAGCTTTGTTTTATTTTTAATTATATGTATATATAATTAAAACGTGTGTGTGTGTGTGTGTGTGTGTGTGTGTGTGTGTGTGTGTGTATATATATATATATATATATATATATATATATATATTGGGGGTGGGTATGTGAATGTGCCTCTGAGGGCCAGGGCTATCAGATCCTTTGGAGCTAGAGTTAGAAGCAGTTAGGAGCCACTTGGTGTGGGTGCTGCAAACTGAACTTGGATCCTCTACAAGAGCAGAGTGCTCTTAACTGCTGAGCCATCTCCTCAGGTCCATCCACCCTGTTTTCTGAGACAGGATTTCTTACTGGCCTGGGGCTCCCCTGTTCATTTAGGCTGTCTGACCGCAAGCCCAAGAACCCTGTCTTTACCTCTGTGGTGCCGGGGCTAAGTGTGTGCCATCACACTCATGGTTTTTATGTGTTTGTATGTATGTGTGTACATGCATGTTGTGCTGACTAGTTTTGTCAACTTGATACAAGCTAAAGTCATCCTAGAGGAGGGAACCCCAACTGAAAGAAATGCCTCAAGATCAGGTTTACATGTGTGAAAGCCCGTAGGGCATTTTCTTAGTGATTGATGTGGGACTAGGCCCACTGTGGGTGGTGCCACCCCTGGGACTGGTGGTCCTGGGTGCTATAAGCAAGCAAGGTCATCAAGCCATGAGGAGCAACACTCCTTCATGGTTTCTGCATCAGCTCCTGCCTCTAGGTTTCTGCCCTGACTTCCTTCAGTAATGAATCATGGTGTGGAAGTGTAAGCAAAATCAGTGCTATCCTCCTCAAGTCTTTCCGTCATGGTGTTTCATCACATCAGTAGTGACCCTAACTAAGACACATCGATATCACCCTTGCTTGCTCTGCACCTGATATATTGAGGCAGGGTCTCACTCTAACCCAGAGCTCACTGCCTTAGGTAGTCGAGTTAGCCAACTTGCTGCAGGGAGTCCTTTGTTCTACCTCTTGAGCACTAGGATGACAGGTTGTCACAGCCACCTGCCATTTACCTGGGTTCTGGTCTCTGAACATGGGTTCTCACTTTTTTGTTGTTTTGTTTTTGGTTTTTTGTTTTCAAGACAGGGTTCTCTGTGCATTACTGGCTGTCCTGGAACTCACTCTGTAGACCAGGCTGGCCTCGAACTCAGAGATCTGCATGCCTCTGCCTCCCCAGTGCTGGGATTAAAGACTTGTGCCACCATCCCCTGGCTCAATTCTCACTCTTACACTGCAAGCACTTTGCCAACCAAGCCATCTCCCAAGTCTCTGGGCATACCATTTTAAACCAAAGAAATCCTGAGAGAGGCTGGCTGCTCTTATGGAAAAACAATAGTAAGAATCACAACCAAGCCATCTCCCAAGTCTCTGGGCATACTAATTTAAACCACAGAAATCCTGAGAGAGGCTGGCTGCTCTTATGGAAAAACAATAGTAAGAATTACATCCAGCATCTCAGGGGCCAGGAACTAGGAAGAGTAAAATGAAATAGCATTGGTGGAGAAACCACCAACCTAGACATCTGTTCCTTGTGAAGGACAGCCAGATGTGGTCATGCACACCTTTAATCTCAACACTCAGAAGCAGAGCCACACAGAATTCTGGAAGTTCTGGTCTATATAAAGAAAGGGAAAAAAGAAAACAGTGAAGGACAAATAAGGTCTTCTTAGACAAAAATTGAAGGAATTTTAGATATTATTTAGTGAAACACAGGTCAGGTTAAGGTGTGTCTGAGTGTGTGGTTAGTTTGCACAAAGCTCAGGGGACAAGGAAACTCAGGAACTCAGATCTGGGTCCAGAGAAATGGCTCAGTGGTTAAGATCACAACTGCCTGTAGCTCCAAAGGATAAGACATCTTTTTCTGGCCATTGCAGGAAACAGTATACTTGGCATACACCCATACAGACGTATGTAAACAACAAAGAGAAAATTTAAGAGCCAGGCATAGGCCTTTAATCCCAGCACACAGTCAGAGGCAGGCAGCTCTCTGTAAGTTCAAGGCCAGCTTGATCTACATAGTGAGTTCCAGGACAGCCAGGGATACAGAGTGAATCCCAGTCTTGAAAAAACAAATGCACAAAAAAAGATTTTTTTTAAAAAAAATTAAGCTTTAGGAAAAAAAAAAAACCAGGTCTACATAAAGAAATGAAGAGCAACCAAGTATAAGGGGCACACACACCCACAGTCCTAGCACTCAGGAGACCAAAGCAGACGGATTGCTGTGAGTTTGAGGCCAGCAGGGCTTCATAGCAAGATCTTGTCTCAACTCCCACTCCAAGAAAACATTAAAAAGAATATAAACCAAGTTTTGGTTTAGCTTCGTGTTCTCATTCTCTGGTCTTCTTCCATTCTCTTTCTTTCCCCATGCCCTCCACCTCAAAGGCATGCACAAAGCATGTTGGCCATTGCTTACTAGGCTTTGCTGAGAGTCACACTATGAGGACTTGAGTCTTGGCGTATTGCATGGAGTTCTTGGGGTCAGATGCCTGGTTACTAGGGACTCTTCTAGAGTATGGGGGTCAAGCTACTAGCCAGGCCCCCTTGCTGGAGTTACTGCCTTTCCTTTGCAGTCAAATTATGACACCAAATCAGAAATGGGGAGGCACAAAGAACACCAAGCACATAAATGCCATAAAACTGCAACTGATCTAGGCTTTGTGGTGCAACCTGTAATCCCAGTACTCAGGAGGCAGGAAGACTGCTTCAAGTTTAGGGCCAGTCTAGTCAATATAAGAAGACCCCATCTAAACAAAGCCAAGAACTGTGGCTCATGTCTGTAATCTCAACTCTGGAGGTAGAAGCAGTAGAATTGCTACAACTTTGAGGCCAGCCTAGACTATAGTATGAGACACTGTCTCAAGATAAATAAAATATACCTATATTGAGAGAGAGAGAGAGAGAGAGAGAGAGAGAGAGAGAGAGAGAGAGAGAGAGAGAGAGAGAGCGCGAGAGAGCGCTAGAGGAGAAGCAGATAGGCCTAGCATCACAATCAGAGACTTGAGCACCATCAAACAGTTCCAGTAGGCATGGTGGTGCTCCTCTGTAATCCCAGTGTTTTGGAGGTAGGTAGAAGCAGATCAATCAGGAATTCAGGTGATCCTCAGCTACATCGTGAGCTTGAGGCCAGAAGGAAGGAAGAAGAGAGAGGAAGTGGGGAGGAAGAGAATGAACAACACAAAGAAATAACCTTGTAGGCTGGAAGCGGATAATGATGTCATGATGAGAGCAGCACCCACATCTGGATACAGCTGACTTTACAGAACTCTTCAGCAGCAGAACACAACTTCTTAGGCTTACATGGAACATGTGGAAAAGCACATTCTGACCTTAACAAATTTCAAGGAAATCATACCAGGTCTGTTCTTATACCACAATGGGATTAAAGTAGAAATAACAAAGATAGATGAAAAGTCCCAAAACTCTTCTAGATAACACAAGGGTCAAAGATGAAACAAATTGAGGCAGGGTCTTACTAGCCCTGGCTGGCCTGAAACTCACAATATATACCAGATTGACCTGGCTATATATTCACAGAGATCTACCTGCCTCTCTCACGCTGGGATTAAAAGGTGATTACTACCACACTAGCTAAAAGTTTTTTTTTTTTTTAAGTTTTAATTCTATATGCATTGTTGTTTTGCCTGAATTTGGCTGTGTGACAGTGTTGGATCCCCTGGAGCTGGAGTTATAGACTGGATGCTGGGAGTTGAACCCAGATCCTCTGGAAGAGCAACCAGTGCTCTTAACCACTGAGCCATCTCTCCAGCCCCTAAAAGTTTTGTTTTGTTTTGTTTTCAAGACAGGGTTTCTCTGTGTAACCTTAGCTATCCTGGAACTCACTCTGTAGACCAGGCTGGCCTGTAACTCAGAGAGATCCTCCTGCCTCTTGAGTGTTGGGATTAAAGGCATGCACCATCACCACCAGGCTTAAAAATTTTAAATTAAAAAAATTTTTTAGCTGGGCAGTGATGGCACACATCTTTAATGCCAGCGCTCGGGAGGCAGAGCCAGGCGGATCTCTGCGAGTTCAAGGCCAGCCTGGTCTACAGAGTGAGATCTAGGACAGGCACCAAAACTACACAGAGAAACCCTGTTTTGAAAAACCAAAAAAACAAACAAACAAACAAAAATCTTTTTAAAATTATATTTACTTTTATTCATTTACTTATTTACGTGTGTGTGTGTGTGTGTGTGTGTGTGTGTGTGTATCACAGCTCATGTATGGAGGTCAGAGGACAAATTTCGAGAGTCAGTTCTCTCCTACCATGTGGGCCTGGGGCTCAAACTCAGGTCATCAGTCTTAGTGGCAAGCATCTTTACCTGCTGAGTCATCTCACCAGCCCTTTAGATGATTTTAATTTATTGAGAATAAAACAATTGTCAAGGGCTAGAGAGAAAGCTCAACAGTTAAGGAAGCTTAATTTTCTTTTAGTCTAGAGGATCTCATTTTGGAACCTAGCACCCATATCAGGCATTTTATAACCACCTGTAACTCCAGCTCCAGGGTATCTGGCACTCTCTTCTGGCCTTCACAGGCACTGGCACACATAAATAAATACATACATAATGGCATACATAAATAAAAGTAATAAAATATTTAAAAAATAGCCAATCTGTTTTTAAAAACATCATAATTTGCAGGATGCAGGAAAGTCATGCCAAGAGGGGAATTTATACCCTCTACTATGCAGAACAAATGAACGTAAACTCAATCACCTGACTCTCCAACCTAGGAAACTAGGAAGAGTGAACCAATCCAAAGCCAGCAGAAAAGACTACAGAAGCCAGTGAAACTGCACACAGAGCATCAGTGGAGAAAATCATCAGAACCAAACCTGGCTTGGTGTGAAAAGACCACTCAAGCCTGCTTCTTCACATTTTCTAGAACCACTGGCTGATACAGGAAAATTGAGACAAAATTTAGAAATAAAATAGAGCCAGACAGTGTTGTCACACACCTTCGATCCCAGCACTTGAGAGGCAGAGGCACGCAGATCTCTGTGAGTTCGAGGC
>CABHPR010143816.1:681-27046 GCA_902168415.1 Peromyscus melanophrys | reverse complement strand
AAAAGAAAGAAAGAAAGAGAGAGAGAGAGAGAGAGAGAGAGAGAGAGAGAGAGAGAGAGAGAGAGAGAGAAAGAAAGAAAGAAAGAAAGAAAAAGAAAAAGAAAGAAAGAAGGAAAGGAAAGGAAAGAAAAGGGAGCTGGAGAGATGGCTCAGCAGTTAAGAGCACTGGCTGCTCTTCCAAAGGAACCAGGTTCAATTCCCAGCACCCACATGGCAGCTCATAACTGCCTGTAACTCCAGTTTCAGGAGATCTGATATCTTCATGCAGGCAATACATGAATGCACATGAAATAAATAATTAAAAAAAGAAAATATAGGTATACTGAAAGGGATAAGTAAATGTGCCTTACTTCACAGATAACATGATTACGTTAAAAAAAAAAAAAAGTTCTGCAGAAATGGACCAAAAGAATCAGTGAACTAATAATCAGTTGCAGTAAGGTTGAGGTTGAAGTTAATAAGCAAAATGCCTGTAAGGGGCAACTGGAGTCTGAAATTTAAAGTAATGCCATTTTAATACCCCTAGGAATGGTAATACTTAGGCATAAATTCAATAAAATACATGAGAAACCTGTGTAAGAAAAACTACTGGCTGGAGGGATGGCTTGTCAGTTAAGAGCACTAACTACTCTTCCAGAGGACCTGGGTTCAATTCCTAATACCTACATGACAGCTTACATGACAGCTCACAACTATCTGTTGTTGCATGATATTTTGTTTGTGTTCTGACAAATAAAGCTTTCCTGGAGA
This sequence comes from Peromyscus melanophrys, assembly GCA_902168415.1. NCBI lineage: Eukaryota > Metazoa > Chordata > Mammalia > Rodentia > Cricetidae > Peromyscus > Peromyscus melanophrys. Next base: position 26,296 of record CABHPR010143816.1, on the reverse strand, counting down.
TCAGAGGGTGGAGCTAGCCACTAGTTAACCATAAAGGCCTGGCAGTGGTGGCACACACCTTTAATCTTAGCATGTGAGAGGAGGAAGCAGGAAGATCAGGAGTTCAAGGCTACCCTTAGCTACAGGAAATTGAATGAGTCCAAAAGAGAAACAGACCTGGGCAGTAGAGGCTCACACCTTTAATCCCAGCACTTGGGAAGCTCACACCTTTAATCCCAACACATGGGAGGAGACAAGACTATAAGGTGGGTGGAGACAGGACCTCAGTCCATTCAGTCTGAGGATTCAAAGAGACAGGATGTTCCCCATTCAGTCTGAGATTTCGTAGAGGTAAGAAGTCTCTAGTGGCTGGCTGCTCTGCTTTTCTGATGTTTGAACTTTCACCCTCAATATCTGACTCCAGGTTTTTATTGTTAAGACTAAATAGATTCATGCTTCATTCAGTCTGTAACTCTAGTTCCAAGGGATCTGACACCCTCACACAGACATACATGCAGGCAAAACACCAGTGCACATAAAATAAAAATAAATCATTTTTAAAATGTTAAAAAAAAAAAAAAGGTTGGGCAGAGATGGCACATACTTTTAATCCCAGCACTTGGGAGGCAGAGGCAGGCAGATTTCCAGGTTTAAGGCCAGCCTGGTCTACAGAACGAGTTCCAGGACAGCCAGGGCTACACAGAGAAACCCTGTCTAAAAAAAAAAAAAAAAAAAAAAAAAAAAAAAAAAAAAAAATAAAAAAGAAAAAATCCAAAACTAATCTGATTTGGACTGGAGAGAAGGCTCAGCTTTTTAGAGCACTGGCTGCTCTTCCAGAGGACTGAGATTCCATTTCCAGCACCCACCCAGAGGCTGACAACAGATGTAGGGGATCTGACACCCTCTTCCTTAGGCACAGGCATGTACACACTGCACAGACATGCATGCAGGCAAAGCATCTATATACATAAAATAAAGCAAAAGTGATAGGCAAGAGAAGACTAAAGTTCAATGCCGGACTCAGTTAAAAAGTGAGGACCTATCTCAAAAAATTCAATCAACCAATCAATAAATAAATCAAAATAGAAGTAAATATGTGGAGAGGTAAGGAGAGAGAGTCAAATTCAATACTGTCATATCATCTTTCCAATCTGATGTAAAGATCAAGATTCTGAAAAGATTTTATGATATCAACAGACTGATGCTGAAATTGATTATGGAGGTCTGGGGAAGTAGCTCAGTTGATAGAATGCTTGCCTAGCATACATGAAGCTCTGGGTTTGGTCCCCAGCATCACACAAAACCAGGTGTGGTGGTGCTATATAATCCTAGCACTCAGAAAGTGAGACAGGAGTCAAGTTCAAGGCCATCTCAGTGTGTATGAAACCCTGCCCCACCCTACCCCACTCCCAAATTTGATAAGGCTGGGCGTGATAGCTCAGACCTAACCTGGCAGACAGGTGGATTTCTGTAGTTCAAGGCCAGTCTGGTTTACATAGCAAGTTCCAGGCCAGCCAGAATTATACAGTGAGTACTTGCTCCCCCACTCCCACCCACCCCTCAAAAAAAAACTGTAAGGAAAAATGAAAAACCAAGAGTAGCCAACACAGTTTTGAATAGCAGAGTCAGAGGCCTGACATGAACCTGACTTCAGAACAACTAAAGCTGTAGTCACCTAGACAGCGTGGTGCCAGTGAGAGAGTAGACACATGGATCTATGCAACAGAAAGGACAGTGCAGAATCAGACCCACATAAATCTAAGCAGCTGATCTTTGCCAAAAGCTAAGGCAAGTCAATGGTGTGCACCACCACCACCTAGCTTTGCTTTGCTTTTTTAAGAGCCTTTCCTGGGCCCTGAGTTCAGTTCCCAGCACACACATGCCAGCTCACAACCATCAGTAACTCTACTTCCAGGGGATCCTCATCTTCTTCTGGTCCCTACAGGCACCAGGCACATACAAGGTGTTCAGACATATATTTGAGCAAAACATTTATACACATAAAATAAATAATTCTTGAATCTACTTTTAAATAAAAACAAATGGGCTGGAAAAATGGTTCAGTAAAGAGCACTGGCTGCTCTTCCAAAGGACCTTGGTCTGATTCCTAGAACCCATATGGTAGCTCACAAACATCTATAACTCCAGTTCCAGAGAATCTGATGAAGTCTGATGACCTCCATGGGTACCAGGCACTCATGTGATACACAGACATACATGTAGGCAAAACATTCATACCCATAAAATCTAAAAGGAATGTTTTTTTTTTAAAAAAAAGCCTTGAAAAACTAGTAAATAAATAAAATTAATAAATAAACCAAAACATTGTGAAAGCACAGAGGGTAACATGTAGATGACCTGACTGTGGGTTTGACAATGACCTGTAGATACAGCACCAAGGTCCAATCCATGAAGAAACTGATAAGCTGGAGACAGTGAGATACTGAGTCTATCATGGTAACCACCTAAATAAAGGAAGAGAGGTCCTAGGAAATGGCAGAGTGGAAGGCTCCAAGAATCCATTATCCCAACTAGACAACAGAATCTGAGAGGCCATTATTTAGGGATTCCCCATCTACCAAAAGCTTGCAAGTCTCAAGAGAAGGCTTGTGGTCCCATGTTGTGTTACTTTCATGATTTGGGAAACTAATACTTTTCAAAACAAAAATAAGTATTCATTTAAAGCTAGTCACAAGTTATTTTCTAACTCCAAATTTTGCTTTTTACATAATTTAAAAGACTACTGTACTAAGTTGGTTTATATTTGGGAGCACACAATGGATAAAGATATAATTTTGTGATATCAATAACCAAAGCAGATGGGGAAGGAACTACGTGGGAGCAGAAGTTTGGATGTTATTGAAGTCCAACTGGTTTATAAATCCAAATTAGAATGCTGTGCCTTTAATTAACCCTAAGCTCCAACCCAGCAGACAGCTCACACCTGTAACCCCAGCACTAAGGAAGCTGAGGTAGAAGGATTCTGTTAGATGCCAGCCTGGACCACATCATGTGACAGACACTGTCTCAAAGAAAAAAATCTTCATGGTAACCTCTAAGAAGACAGTGATAGGTTGTATAAAGAAATGAAAAAAGAACGCAAATGTTTTTGTTTCACTACAAAAAAAAGTGTAACAAAAAGACAGTAATTCCGAAAATGAAAAAACAGCCTATACTGTACAGAAAATAGTTAGCATAATGGCAGAAATCTTTTCTTAGCTGTGACTGAAAAGATTCAACTCTCCATTCAAAGACAAGGCCTGGGATGTGTTGCGCTAGACGCCTCCAAATGACTCTTCCCATGAGAATCTCAAGGTAACGACAGGACAAAGTGCAGAGGTGAGAAAGAGAGGGAGTCCAGAAGTGAAGAAAGAAGGCTGGTCCTGGGAAGGCAGAGGAAGAGCTCTCTGAGTTGTAGGCCAGACAGCCACACAATAGCCAGGGCTACATAGAGACCTTGTCTCAAAAAGAAAGAGAAAGAAAGGACGAAAGAGAGGGGGAGGAAGGAAGGAAGGAAGGAAGGAAGGAAGGAAGGAAGGAAGGAAGGAAAGGATAACAAACAAGATGGCAGACAGCTCAGACAGGAAAGGTGCTTGCCGCCATCAAGCCCAAAGATCCGAATTCAGTTCCTGGAACTCACATCTTAGAAGGACAGAACCAGTGATTCCCTACACCTGTGCCAAGGCACACGAACATACCTCGCCACACAAAGTAGATAAATGCAGTAGTTTTTTTAAACAGAGTAGCTAAAAAGCACCCAAAACAAGTGGCACAGAAAAGTTAAAAATGACAGTTTTATGGAACATATACTTAGTCATTAGTTTAGAAAGACCAAAGTTACTCTTTAAAAAAAAGAGGGCTGGGAATGTAGTTCACTTGGTAGAACCAGTGTGCACAAACAGGGTGTGGCAATACATACCTGAAATCCCAGCACTCAATTGGGGGATGGATGAAGGCGGAGGGATTAGAAGTTCAAGGTTATCCTTGGCTACACAGGGCAGCCCGTGCTACAGAGATTCTGCCCCCACCAAAAGGAAAATATTTCATAAAGACCTGAACAGAAACCCCATATTTGCAGCAGCCACTCAGGTGATACCCAGAATAAATGAAAACAATTGCCACAAACACCTGCAGTCAGGTTCATGGCAAAGCTTAGTTTTCTTGTTGCTGCAATAGCATAGCCTGGTAGAGCAAATCAAGGGAAAGTGGGCTTTCCAGTCTATGATGGCAGGGACATGACAGGGACAGAAGCTTACCGCAGCTGATCACAGTACACCCACGCCAGAAAAGAGCGACATAAATGCTATGTGCCAGTCCTCAGCAGACTCTCTCCACTCTTAATACAACTCAGAAGCGGTGGTGGCGCACCCCTTTAATCCCTGCACTCGGGAGGCAGAGCCAGGCGGATCTCTGTGAGTTCGAGGCCAGCCTGGTCTACAGAGTGAGTTCCAGGAAAGGCGCAAAGCTACACTGAGAAACCCTGTCTCTAAAAACAAAAACAGAATCCCCTGCCCAGAGAATAGCGCCACCCCCAGTGGGGGCGTCTTCCCACCTCGGTTAACATAATCAAGATAATCTCCCACAGGCTTATTCAGAGGTTAGCCTTCCTGGTGATTCTAGGTTCTCAAGTTGATAATTAGCACTACCCATCCCAGCTGGTTACAACCTGCAAGGTGGGAACGACCCAAATGTCCACCCCTAGGAGACCATGAACAATGTGAACACTATTCAGTCCTATAGACAGGTGGTGTTGACAACGTTAAAGTGAAGTTGATGTAGTTTTTATGTAAAGACTCCTAACCCAAGGCCTGAGGATTTAAGAGTCCCTTGCCTGAAGCATCCAAACCAGAGGCAGCTGGTTGGTGGCTGGTGGTTGCTGGAACAAGGAACAGGTAGTGAAGTTACCTGGAACAAGGTTTATATTGGGCTTTTATAATGGTCGTATCCATTGCGAATGTACACCCCCATTTTTGTTTCTTTGTCAAAATGCTGGGATCTAGGGTTAGGTTATAACTCACTTTAGGCAAGGCCTCCCAGCACTGAACTACAACTTAAGAGTTGTGATCCTACTTCAACTTTTAAAAGTTAAAGGCCGAGTGGCGGCGGTGCACGCCTTTAATCCCAGCACTCGGGAAGCAGAGGCAGGCGGATCTCTGAGTTGGAATTCAGTCTGGTCTACAGAGTGAGTTCCAAGACAGCAAGGGCTATTCAGAGAAACTCGAAGGAAAAAAAAAAGTAAATATGTTCGATACAAAAACTTGTCAGTTATGTTTATGAAAACGCAAAGCCCGTCCATAGCACAAAAATAACGAATCAATGAGAAATGCTAACCTTGGAAATGCTGCAGCCAAAGAGCAGGAGCTTGAGACCTGCCTGTACCGCGCAGAGCAAACCTGGCGCCGCCCCAGCACAGTGACGCTACCTGCGGCGACAGAGGCCTAAAGATCTTAAGACTTGCAAGACAGTACCTTCCATCTAGGGCCGCACGTGCTCAGCTGCTGGGACGCCTTGGCGAGAAGGCCTGGCCTGGCAGTCATATCTGGACTCAAGCCCAGCAAGGATCACGAGGGAGTTTAACCCGCAGACACCTGGGTACGTTCGCCAGACGGGCCCCGCCCCGTTGTGACCTCCTCCACGCTTCCTGGACACGAGCCCCGCCCTCAGCAGGTTTCCTTTTTGTAGGGCCCGCCCACTGTTCGGCCCTGTGCGCAGGATTTTGGCATTCTTGCGTGTTGACTCTTCTGGGCTCAGCCTTGTGGAGCTTCTAGTGACCGCTCCCTATGGCTCTGGGGCTGGTGTAAAGCTGAACCTCTGTTGACGCCCCCTACCCTCTGCCACCCTGTCCTGCTGCACAGCTTATCAACCCAGGACACCTCTCCTAGAACAGTGGACCGGCCTGCTGTCCTCCCCATGGCCCTCCTCTGTCTGCTAAGGTGTAATGCTAGGGTTCTCATGGGGCCCTCCTGCCTTGTTCAGGCTGCCCCTGGGTGACAGGCTGGGACAGGCTGGCTCTCCCATCAGGCCTAGGGATGTCAGGTTGGTGGGCCTGGGAAGGAAGATTTAAACCACGTGTTGACAGCTGGTAGGCTGAGTTTAGCAAGGGCCTGGACACCATACTGTGTGAAGTTTTTAAGCAATCTGTGTTTGGGCTGGTGCTGTTACAACTAGAATTCCATGACGGGAGGCACTTTAACTAATAGAATGACCTGGTCAGTTCAGGTGAAGGCGCAGACCAGAAGGGAATTGTCCATGAGGTGCACAGGCACTGGGCTGTAAGCAGTGTGTGCCAGAGGCAGGCTCAGTGCTCTGGCTGAAGAATGGGAAGTGGTAGCTGGGCCTTCCAAGCCACCTTCATTCCTTCCTACCCTTGGGCTAATACTTGCCTGCTTCACCACCTATTGTTCCCTTTGGCAGCCTTGATTTCACAGCCATGCCCTTCCCTTGGGCTGGGTAGAAATTAAGAAGTGGCCACATGTCTGTGAGACCTGCCAGAGGGTGCTGAAATCTGCCCCAGCTGGCCCCTACCCTTCTGTACAGGAATCATCCATGCACTGTCTGCTTTTACAAATGACTGGGCATTGGAGTAAACTCTGGCCTAGCACTCCTCAAAACAGTATTTTAGGCTTGAAGAGACAGAAACCCAGAAAAGAGGCAGGAAACCTAGCTAGGTCAAGGGCCTTGGCATCCAGAAAAGCTCTGAGTCCAGCTCCACCTGGTTTCTGGGGTTGCTCTTGAAATAACACACAAGTATGCGGCTGGAGAGATGGCTCAGCCATTAAAGGCTAGGCTCACAACCCAAAACTATAACACACAAGTATTATAAAACAGACAAGTAAACACTCCCACATACAACTTACATACACTTAGGGAATGTGATAGTTTGATGATGGCCCCCACAGCTCATATATTTGAATGTTTGGTGCTTTATTGAGGTGTGTCACTGAGGTGGGCTTCAGAGTTGTTGTTTTGGTTGTCTTTTCCTTCAAGACAGGGTTTCTCTGTGAGTCCTGGCTGTCCTGGAATTAGCTCTGTAGACCAGGCTGGCCTCAAACTCAGAGATCTGCCTGCCTCTGCTTCCCAAGTGCTGAGATCAAAGGTGTGCGCCACCACTATCCAGCCAAGAAAGCTCCCAATTAGGACACATGTTGGGTTTTTTTTTTTAATAAGTTTCTCAGTTATGGTGTCTCTTCACAGTAATTTGCACAGTAACTAAGACATCAAAACTGAGGCCCAGAGAGCTGAGGACCCAGAGGATCTTCTGTGACAGTGTTAAATATAGGGATCTGGTTTGGACCTAGAACACTTGCTCCTAGGCACAGATGCAGTGCAGAGTTGAAGGGTCAGAGGTTAGCAGAGCCTGGAGTAGACAAGTGCTGCACCTTTTCATGGTAGTGGGACTTGTGGTAGCATGGTACATGGGACAGCAGTGGGGCACACAGTGAGAAGTGGATATTGTCCTAGCTTGATCAGGAAGTACTCCTCTAGAGTCTACACTGGGCGGGCATCAGCCAAAGAGTGTCCTCCTGTTAGACTCTTACATGGAAAGGGGTGGGGGCTTGGAAGGAATGTGCCCAGATAGGGTGGCTACCCCAGGGGACACCTCTCACCAAGAAGCACAGAAAACACATGGTCTTTGCTTCCCTCGCTATCCTGCTGCATTGACAGAGTCACCGCTGGGGCCACCCATCACTGCAGGACACCCAGTTCTTCATCATCCCCATCTGCCACAGTCCCAGTAGCAAATCCCACCCAGCAGCCCTATAAACTGGGACAAAGGACATGGCTGAGTACTTCAAATGCCCAGAGCACAGGTAACTAACAACAGGTAGACATCACACACACACATACACACACACACACACACACACACACACACACACACACACACACACGGAATCACTGTAAGCAGGGAAAGTGAGCAGTGAGTGCTTGGTCTCTGCCCTGGCCAGACCCATTAGGTAAGGACAACTGTAGAACTTAGTCCTCTTTTTGTCTGAATCTGGGGGTTGGAGGGGACCTTGCTCATGCCCCTCTGCCCCCCCTCCATGTGTATACACATATGCACACACTCACTCTGAATTCACCATTCCTGTGCTTGCTGCCCTGCTCACTCCTACCAACTGTGCTGAGCAAGGCCCTGAGGTCCCTCCCGAAGGCAGGCTTGAGGCAAGGGATGCTGCACGCTCTGTAGTGAGAGTTAACACTGGTCATCGGGGGCCACTGAATAGTGTTTTTAATTCCAACCCACTCCTTAGACTCCTGCTTTGATACAGAGGCGAGTCACAGCTGGGAGACAAAGATGGATGTACATCTGTAGCAGGGCAGCTGGAGGTGGCTTCCCCACCCCAGCGAAAGAGTGCTCCCTCTGCCTGTGCTCCAGGTTCTCCTCCACCCCCAACTCAGTCCTCTCCTGAAGCCCATAGAGATGGCCTCAGTGAGATCATCTGCCATGGAGCCAAGGATGGGATGTCCTGTTGACCCTCATAGTATTTCTGAGGTTGTGTCCCCAGGAGAAAGCCCCCTTGGCTGGGCCAAATGGCCGTGTCCAGATAGCACATCTGCTCCTGGCTCTGCCTCTCATTGATGCCCATACATGTCTGCCAGCCGGGCAAAGCGGGGGCCCCAGTCCCGGAGGTAGTCATAGTCTTGGTCCTCATCTCCCAGGCTGGATGTGATGGAGCTCAGTGTCCCTGCCACAGAGCCGTCTCCCTCGTAGTCATAGATGAGAGCTGTGTCGTATGGAGGCACGCTGGGGTCGTTGTCCGCAGCCTCTAAGCCCTGTGGAAAAGCCCCCACAGACCTCAGGACCACTTGAGACAAGCCAGGAGCTGCCTTAGCTATGACCAAGGCTAAGTCTGCCTTGGGCAGTGCACCAGAGGGGAACTTCTCTTAAGAGGGATGGGTGTAGAACATCTCCCAGTACATAATGAGCTAGCAAAGAAGGTTCTGCTACCCCAGTCTTTCCCCATCAGCGTGGAGAGAAGCTGTCTCCTTGTTATAAGTGCTCCTCCATCCGTACACCCCAGCCTCTCAGGAACCCTTCCATAAGCATCTGGCCTCCTCCAGAGGTAGTATCTCCACTGCCCCCTGTCATCTTGTAACCAGTACCTGCACTAGGCTTTGCACCCCCAAGAATACTCCTGATTTGCTGGGAGCTTTCTCTGGGCTGTGTGGGCAGGCCTGTTAATAGGACATTCCTTGCATGGCCCAACCTAGCATCTACCCCACATTCTGATCATCTTTTGTGCAGACAGTAGTCATTCATGCAGTGTTCCACTGATGCTCTGTCCAGATGACTCCAATACATGTGCTGCCCACGCCTCATCAGAGTAAACACAAGAGAAGAGGTCAGGAAACATGCAAGGGTATGCCCCACAGCGGGACAGGAACTGTGAAGGCAGTGCTGGCTGGCCTTCTGTGGCCATGCAGCTGCTTATGTTCCTCTGCAGCCCACAGAGTTTGGAAAGTGCCTGGCCCACCTGCACACTCACCCTCTGGTGCTTTCTTTCCTAAGGCTCAGCCAGGGTCCTGCTGGTGAGCTTACCCCGATTCCTGTAGTGTGAGGACTGGAAGCAAGGTCTGGACATGGGTGTGTTTGTGTGCATGTAGGCACACAAGTATGCCTGTGCCCATTCTGTAATCAACCCCAGGGCACTTACGTCACTGATGAAGTTGGCAATGTCAGATGGGCTGGTGGGAAGCACTCGATGTGGCTGTGGCACGTAGCTGAAGGGGGCATCCCGGCGAAGGGGTGGCCTGCCTAGAGAGCGGCTGGTGGCCCTTGGTTCCACTGGGTGGCGCAGCTGGTTTATGTCATAAGCGTCCTGTGAGCCAGAAAGCAGTTCCATTCAGAATAGGGACCACCTGGTTGCCAAACCTACTAGGAGGCTGGTGGGCATTCTAGGGACTCCTTCCCAGGGCTCAGTGTGTCTAAGCCATCATTCTTGTTTCCTTACCTGGTCCTCCTCCCCACCCCCTTGCTCATCGTAGTTAAGGATGTTGTCCCGAAGGTCCTCTTGTAGCCCATGCAACAGACTCTTGTCCCGTGACTGCCCCCGGAACCGTGTGCGGAGCGCAGCAAGTAAGATGAGAACTGAAGAAGCATGAGAGACTGGCTGCAGTGTGGGCGCTTGGAGGACTTAGGATGGGGAAGGGATCCAGGACAGAGGGCGGGACCAAGGACCCGCACTCACCGAGCAGGACCACGGTGCTGGCCAGTACAATGACCAGTGCGCCCAGGCTGACGCCCACACCTCCTGCTCGAAGTGCAGAGGCCCCAGGCAGGCAAGCGCCGTCAGTCCCACAGCGACACACAGTAACGTTCAGCGTTTGCTCTCGCTGCTGGGGTGGCTCCCCGGAGTCCTGGAGCAGCAGGCTCAGGCGATGCAGGCCCTCGGAGACCTGATGTCGGAGCCTCAAGCGTGCATGGCTCACTGAAAAAGGTGCAGAGGTCAGCACAAACTCCAGGATAACCCCGCTCTCGTCCAGAGAGAACCAGAGTCACTGGGTGCCAGGCTCTCCATTACCCATTGAGTACTGTGGAAAGCAACCCGGGGTCCCGCCCAAGGATGTAATCATGGCGATACATTCTGTCGGCCTATCTCCTAGGTCCCAGGGTCTTGGGGGCAACACACCGTTAATCTGGCTGAGGCTCCAGTTCCGGCTGAGATCTGGCACCCTGGGGTTCAGCTGGAAGTGGAAGGGAGCCCCATGCGGAGGTAGGTCCTCATCTGTGGCACCCAAGAGGAGGCCAGGGCCCTGGTCTGGTTCACTGCACAGGCTGCCAGATGGAGGAGGGGCCAGTGCTGGGGCATGATCGTTGACTTCTAAGATCTCAATGGACAGGGTGCCCGTGGCTGTGCTGGGAGGCATGGCTGGAAGCAAGGGAATGCTGATAAGCTCAAGGCCAAGCCACAACTTAACCTGTCAGTCACTTAAGAAAGTGCTGGGCTGTGGGACAGGGACACCACCCAAGGCAGGGGTTTGCCCTCACCATTGTCCAGAGCCAGAATGATGGCCCTGTACCAGCCGTCCTTCAAAAAGGGTGAAGCAGGGCTCAGCACTCGCTGGGTCTGAATCCTGCCTGTGGCCCCATCCACTTGCAGCCAGTCTTCTGGGTCATAGTCCTTGGAGTAGCTGTTGGTGGGGAGGGGGGAAGTGGGGTGAGGTACACCCACACACCCAGACATGGGATCATATATCTATATACAAATACCTATTATCACATACACACCCATATGTTTCTGCCAGGAGTTGTGGTTACCCAGCATTCAGCCTTTGAGGCCTCCCAGCCCCTAGTTAACTTTGTTTTCTTTTTTATTTCATTTTATATTTTAAATATTTTTAAATTTATTTATTTGCACGAGTGTGTACATGCATGAGCACCATGACATACAAGAGGTAAAAGGGCAATGTGTAGGAACTGGTTCTCTCCTCCGACCAGGTGGGTTCCAGGAAATGAACTTATGTGGTCAGGTTTGGTAGCAAGCACTAACCCACTAAGCCATCTTGCCAGCCACCAACCCCCAAAGCTGGTTATCTGGCCCACCTGCACATGAGGCAGGCTGCAGTCCAGTGCCCCTCAGCAACTGGCAGTCTGCAGTCCACCTTTCTCAGAGCTGGTACCATGGAGACACTGTGCCAGGCTTGAGACCAGTGGTGAACTTAAGGCATTAGTAGCTCTCCCAGGAAACCAGGGTCCATGAAAATGGACAGGTCGACAGTCAGAGACTGGCTAAGAACAGTCTTGGACTAGACTATGTATCCTTACTGGAGCCCAGTCCTGCCCTATGGGGTGTGGTCAATCCACATGTATCTGATAGGTATACACATAGGTATCTGAGGGACTCAACACCCCATAGACACACACCCCCCAGGGATGTACACCAATGGCCTTTCTCTTTCACCCTCAGAATCCAGAGGTACCCTCCCCAGGAATGGGGCCACTGATCCCTCTGCCTGACCCCCAGAACCCCAGGGTACCCCACCTGATTCTCTGCAGCTGTTGTGTATCAGGGTCTCTGGCAGAGAAGGTGGCCACGGAGGTGCCTGGGGGGGCTCCTTCGGCTACGCTTGTCCTCAGTGGGTTCTCTGGAAACACTGGAGCCTCATTGGTGTCCTGAACCCACACACTGACCCTGGTCTGGCTCCGCCGGGCCCGGGGGGCAGCTGCCTGCAGTGGGGCCTCATTCTGCACAGACACTCTGAGCTCATATTGCTCACGGCTTTCATAGTCCAGGGGCTGTGGAAGGATAACAGAGACTGCTGAAATCCCAAATGCTAAGATGTCTTCTTATCTGGAGAGCCTTTCCCTGGGCCTGTCCAGAGAGCCCATTTTTCCTTCTTCCTCCTTTAAACCTTGGTACAATAAAAATTATGCTAAGACTCAAATATTAATAGGTAACAAGATGAATTCCTGTCACTCCAAATGAATTTGTTGAGTGTGGGATGGTAGCTTCATGTGTTACTCAACAACTACAGTTTTTGTACATAGTTGGGTGGTAGATGTGCCAATTGATGCTAAACAGAGGGTCCATCCTGGCTCACATTGGTCCCCTACCATGCAGGTTTTGAGAGCAGCATGCAAGAAATTCTCCCTCGAGAGTTCCAATCTGCCTCAAATTGTCTGACCAGCTTCTTGCAATAAATCTTCAAATGCACCAGCATCCAAATGCATCTGTGTCTACGTATGTGATTGCCTATACCTGTATTATTCATGGTACCTGCTTCTCTGGTAGGAATGGGACTCATGCTGGTACAGTTCTCCTGTGTGGGAGTCTCTATAAGGAAGGAGAAGGGTATAGTAATGGCCTCCTGCTGCCCAGTTCTGCCAGAGACTTGTAGTCAGCATCCAGTCCATCCCATGACCTTACCCCAGGAGGTCAGCTAGCACAGCTCTACCAGTAAGGGACCCAGGGCAACTCAAGCTGCAGGAAGATGCCTGTGCTAGATTCTAGCTGAGGGGAATGCACATGACAGGGACCGGCTCACCTTGACCACAGACAGCACGCCTTCATTGGTCTTGGGGTCTGTGTAGATCTTGAACTGCCCATCAGGATCACCTTCCAGGATGGTGAACCTGGCCACCCAGTTAGGGGAACCAGGCAGGTCTCTGTCCTCCACCTCGAGCCGTCCCACGTCCACGCCACTGACAGCTTCTACAGCCTCCATGAAGAACTGGGAGATCCCAGCCCGTTACTCACCAGATTTGCAGATTGAGTGGTAATAGAATGCCTGGCCCTATGACCCAGGGTTCCTTCCTTGCTTCTGGCCTAACTATGCTGCGCACCACAGGATATTTCACAGGGTTGTCTGTTCCTGAGCTACTGATTCCACCTGCTGTAGCTGTTCCTGGACCAACTATCTTCCTCACACAGCAAGGGTCTAGGAGACTTACTCTGGACTGAGGAACCTAAGGGCACCATGTAGCTGCTTCTCTCTAAGGAGCCTCACATGTAATCTGTGTTCCTGGAGCCCCTCTATTTCAGGTTCCCTACTCATGCTCTGCCCTTCCCCAAGCCTTGAAATCACCCATCTTCAGAGTCCCCAACTGGAACCTACAAAGGGAAGGTAGCCCTAAGCTGGTGGGGGTGGGCGGAGGTGGCACCTCGTCCTTGGTGAACTCAGGGGCATTGTCGTTGATGTCATCTATGGAGATGATGGCTGAGGCTGTGGCAGTGAGGCCATCTCCTGACATGTCTGCCACCTGCAGGGTCAGGTTATACACAGCAACCACCTGGGGACAATGTGACATGAACTCAGAAGATGTGATACCTAAAGACAACCATTTTAGGAAGGCAGCAGAGCCACCTATAGGCATACCCCTTACAGGGTCTGCCCCTGCCTCATTCTGTGAGTGAACAAGAGGTCAGTTGTGGTACTGGAAATGTCAGATGTTAGGGGCAGCAGTAAGCAGATTGCTGGCTGAGAGAGCCACATCAGGGGCAGGGATAGGAATACCCAGGTCCAGCTGCACAGAAGAGCCTCAGAGGCATCTTTAAGCATAAGTGGTTTAGGCTCAGAGGGTCAGAGCATGAGCCAAGAAGAGCCAGGTAAGGGTACTAATCACAGTGCAGGCTGAGAGGTGGGAAGGCCCTGCCCTGTGAGGAGCCCTGAGGCTTAAGGAGACCCAATGTAGAGAACTGGGCCCTCAGTTTCCATGGGGCTGCCTCACCTCACGGTCCAGACCCACTTGCACTGTGCGGATCTCTCCAGTATGCTCATCAATGCTGAAGAACTCAGGGCTGCTCTGCTCCAGGATGGAGAACCTGAGCGCTGCATTGTCTGTCTCGGGGTCATCAGCATCTGTGGCCTCAGCCCTGGTTACGAAGGTGCCTGGGAGGATGGGGAAATGAGGTCAACCGCCATGGGGGTAGGTGGGGGGGGGGCACCCAGTTGATGTGGAGTGTACACACATTCCCTAGGCCTGACAGTGAGCACAGAGTGGGTAGCCTGCTTTCACTACTGTGTGTGTGTCACTGGGGCTGACAGTGTGCAACAGCCTCAAGTCCATGGCACCCCCGCTGCCTTGCCTATACAAGGTTGACCACTGCAGGAGCATTTCAGTGAAGAACCAATGTGTCTTCTACCAGATGCCAGGTCAGTAAGTGGAGCTAATTTACTGGGTCGGAGTGCTAAAGCCACTGGGAACCTCAGACAGCCTTGAGCCCTGCTATAGGTGAAGGAAACATAAATACACGGGTACAGAGCAGAGCAGGTTCCTAGCATCCTCCAAGGTGCTGCCGATAGAGAAGCTGTGGCCATTGGGAAGGTGCTGCTGGTCAAGGCCCCAGCCAAGGATGGGTCCTCCTCATCTGTCACCCGCTTTCCTCTCAGAAGAGATTCGGTCTGACCCTCTCTCCAGAACAGATGTGAGAAAGTTGAGATAGTGGAGTGGGTCAGGGTGTGAGGACAAGCTTCTGGGCACCCTGTACCTCAAGCTCTGGACTTGCTCACCTGTGATGCCATTTGTTAGATGCCCTGGAGCAAATACCAGCCAATGCTTCAGGCCTACCTTGCACAAACCGAAGTTACTGACTGGGTAATTTCTGCATAGTACTGGCCCCCCAAGCTGAAGCCAAGGACAATGCTTCCAGCAGGCTTCTGAGTCATGGGACTGATTCCCAATCCTGTGCTCTGGGAGTGTTCTCTGGCAAGCAGGTAAGGAACTGTAGGCATGAGATGCCAGCTCCCCCATGAGAGAAGGGGCTGCAGTGTGCTGTGGAGAGGGGAGCCTGGGCTGACTTGGAAGTAGAGGCATCTCTGGGAGCTGGAACCCATGTGCCATGACTCACATAGGTGTGAATGAGTTCACATGTAGTGTTCACACGTGCACATCTCCAGATACATGTGTATTCAGACATGAGCACATTTCCCAGATGCATGGAACATCAGACTATGATAGCAAGAATCACAACTCCAGAGACTAGAGCAAAGGCTCAGAGATTAAGAACACTAGCTATTCTTCCAGAGGACCCAGTTTCATCTCTAGCACCCACGTGGCGATTCACAATCATCAGTCCCAAGAGATCTAATGCCCTCTTCTGGTCTCTAAGCACCATGCATGCACATGGCGTACAGACAAAACACTCATACACATACCATAATAAAAAGAAAAAGAAATACAATGCTACAAGTCTACCCGGAAGAAATAAGCCCTCCCCACATAGTGGGGAGAAGGGCCCCAAAGGACAGTTCTAGCCCATTACTGTGGCACTAACCAGTACCACAAGGACCCTGTAAGGAGCTGAAGCTGTCAGGGGATGCTGGAGGCTAATGAGAGACATCAGTCTGGGCCGGGACTGTGAGAGAATATCTGTGCCCTGGTGGCCAGACCTCTCCTGCTCTCCGAAAAGGGCTGGAGCAGAGCTGAGGCCACCTCCAGTGTCTTCAGGAACAACCCCTGCTGGGAAGGGTAGGTGGCCAGAAAACGCTTGGGCATGCTGGTCAGGCAGAGAGAGATGGAAACACCCAAACAAGCCACTTGCGGCTAACCACAACTGGGATGGAACTGGGGTCAACCTAGCCCCATATCCACTCACACACCAGTCCCTCCGTGCTACAGGGGACCAGCCCCAGGGCAGGAAGGCCTCTCTGCTCCACGGGACTGTAATGGCCAAGTACTGTGTGGGCCTGGTGGAGCTGGGAGGCACACAGGGAGAGATGGCAAAATCAGAAGAGAGGCACAAAGAAACGAGCCTGGTAAAGACAATGAAGGACAGGTTGCGGGACTAGAACACCTGACCCAACTGTTCTCTAGCCTTACAAACTCAGTATTATGGAAATTACAACAGGATAAGGTCAGTAGACGCCACGCTGGGGTGGTAAGCACACATATTTCCTGACTTTGGGAATTACAGAGAGCTGTCAGAACACACTGACATTGTAAGAATGTTCAGTATCCAGTCCACAGCCAAACAGCTGAGTGAGAAGACAAAAAAGGGGGGGAGGGTAAACTGATAAACAGGTCCCTGCAATGGGCACACAGGAATTGTTTTAGGCTTTTCTTTAAGTCCGAAATCAGGTCAGAATAAACATTATAACAAAATGCACACTGCTACTTTAAATCTTGCAAAATGAGTAAATGAGATGGAATAGAATGAACCTGAACGGCAAAGCAAGGCAAGCTTGTGCTGCTCACATGCTTTGGGCTTCCGGAAACTCTTACCCAGTCCAGGTTTGAACACACTGGAAACAGGCAGTGAGGAATGGAGGGGGAGTGGGCACAGTGCTCTGCCTGGCCCTGCCCAGCCAGACCACCTGAGGAAGGATAGGACTGGTGTTATGATTTTGAAGGGGTACTTGGGACAAGAGCAGAGTCTCCTGTAGTCAAGGCTGGCCTCAGATTGGTTAGGTAACTGAAAACGACCTTAAACTCAGGCTCCATTTCTTAAGTGCTGGGCTCCCAGGCAGGTGCCATCACAACTGACCAGGTTATTTGAGACCAAACTGCACCTGGAGCATCCACCAGAGGAGGCGATGCTCAGCGCTGTGGAGTTTCCTCTGGAGGGTAGAAACAACACGGGGTGAGCTCAGGCTCTGTGGATTCACTGAACAGGACTGAACGAACGGTTCACCGAAACGCTCAGCTTCATATTATGCAAAGTTCACCACCATGAAAGGGGGAGAACACCTGGAACACAGCCACCCAGAAGCCTTTCTGTGCTGGTCAATTTTTTTTGGGGGGAGGGGGCGGCGTTGAGACAGGGTTTGAAGGTCAAATTCATATTGACATGGAAGTGTGAAAGCAACTGCTTCCTTACACTTGACCTTTTGGATGACCTTTGAATTGCCAGTTGTGCAGTGTTAGGGTGAAGCTGGTATGCATGCTAGACAAACACACACCTGGGAACAGGGGGCAGGGGGTAGCTGTATCTCTAGTCCTTAAACCCTTGGTTGTGGGGGAGTCTGGACTTGGATTTTCTGAAGCCCCACCTCATGGGCGGGGTCTGGGCTCCCAACTCACCTGGGATGGCACCCTCCAGGATGCGGCCTCTGAACACATCCTGTAGGAAGGCTGGCCGGTTGTCATTTTGATCCACCACAACGATCTCCAGGTCCGTGGGCTCCTCCAGGGTAGAGCCACCCAAGTCCAGGGCAAAGGCCCTTAGCTGTCCAAACAGATGGCAGGCAGGGGCTGGCTCTGTGTCTCTAAAGCCACGCAGAAGGATCAGCAAGTGCCCATGGGCTGAACATAGGTATTGACCACATGGGATGGAGTGTATGTGTGGGCATGCACCCTTTCCCTGAATGGATCCTGATTTCTCCCAGCACACAGGCTACAACCTCTCTCCTTGGCTGCCAGGACACTCACTGCATCATCTTGGGGATGAAATAATGCACTCACTAAGGTTCTGGGTTTATCTCCCTTACTCTATGTGGTTTGGGCTTCTGTCAAAATTTTACTCATTCCTTCTTCTTTTTCTTAGAGAGGGTCTATGAGCCCTGGTGTCTTGGAACTTGGTAGACCAAATTGGCCTTGAACTTACAGAGATTTGCCTTCATTGTGCCTAACTTAATTCATTTTACTTTTTGGAGCAGGGTCTCACATGAGCTTACAACATTTTAACCTGCTTCTTTTTGGAGAATGGCATGACATAATTTCCAAACACTCAGGAGGCAGAGACAGGAAGGTGAGTTCAAGCCCAGCTAGAGATACACAGCAAGACATTGTGAATCACATTTAAAAAGAAAGTCATGTAATGGATTCCTCTGTAAGAATGCCATAGTAATCTCTCAATTTGGAAGAATGTCTAGAGGATGTCAAAGAAATCTTGGAGCCAGGTGTGGGGGCACACACCTTCAATCCTGACACTTGGGAGGCAGAGGCAGGCAGATCTCTTAAGAGTTTGAGGCCAGCCTGGTCTACAGAGCAAGTTCCAGGGCAGCCAATGCTACACAAAGAGAAACCCTGTCTCAGGGGGAAAAAAAATAAAGAAAGAAAAAAGAAAAAAGAAATGTGGTCCCTGGAAAAGTGGAGATAGAGAGCTACCCTGCTCCAGCCAGATAGGATGCAGTCCACAGGGTCTTGGTACAGTACTCGGTTCCTAGTGGTTTTACTTGGTTTTATTTTTGTAACTATGTAGCCCAGGCTGGCTTTAAACTCATGATCTTCCTGCCTTGGCCTCCTAAGGCTCATAGGCCTATAACACTATGCAAAGCTCTATTGATTTATTATTTCTTTATTTAGTCATGTTGGGGATGGAATCCAGGGCCTTTTCATGTTAAACAAGCACACTACATCTCGGCCTGGCAGATGTCTATGTCAGAGAACCCAAAGGAGGCCCTGGGCTCATCTCTTGGCCTTGTGCACACCTCAATGTGACTCTTACCTCCCTTTCCAATCCCAACACTGTAATGGTAGTGAGGCCCTTGTTGGCCAATCAATCACACCGGAGATCATTTTCTGCTGCTGACGGTAACACTATTTGGGAATTCTTGATGACATACCTATCCACCAACAGAACCTGGATCCAGGGAGAACTGGCTGGTGCCATCAGCTGCAAAGATGCTCTCCCCTCCAAAGGACACCCAGCCCTATTTCATGGCCTCAAAATGCCCCTGTGTTAAGTGGGAACATGATCTCAAACACTGAATCCTCAGGTGTGGGTCCTACGCAGACCAGATCTTGCTTCAGAAGCATCTGACCTAGAGCCTGTCAGGTGGGCAGCAGAGGCCTGAGCAGGAGGAAGGACCCTGGCTTCCAACCAGGCCCTACCCTGAAGCGGTCCGTCTTCTCACGGTCCAACGTGGCGTTGAGGTACACCCGCCCAGTGAACTTGTCGATGGAGAAGACGTTTTGGGGCTCCTCATCCACACCGGGCCCCTGGATGCTGTAGATGACACTGCCCAGCTGTTGCTTATCAGACTTGATCTGTAGAGCAGGAATGGGGCTTAGTGGGGGCCAGAAAGCACCCCGACACCTTCATGTTCTTCCCAAGCTAGATGCGCAAAGGTCCAAGGCTCTGAAGACCAACACATTTCCCTCCTAAACTCAAGCCCTACTCCAGGGCATCCTGGGGTCTGGTAGCCAGGTACATTCTGAGTATGTAGAAGGCCGACTGTTCACGTCACAGGTCTACTTGTACTGGTGAGTAAAGAAAGCATGTCTGGGCACTTGGAAGCTGTGGTGTGGTGAGACTTATTAGGATTGAGCTTCACACAGGCAAGTACAGCAGTGCAGGGTGATGAGATCAAATAGCACAACAGAGTAGCATGGAAGCAGCAGAAGAAACTAACCTCTTGTTGAAACTTTCAATCAAGTCGTGAAGCAAAAACACAAGGCCACTCAGTATAGGATAAAAAGTAATGAAGAATGGCATACATTTTGTGTAAAATAGACAACTACAAAAGTTCAGAGATGTGAGCGGGGCCACATTCGATCCTTGAGGAAGATGGCGGCTGCCGCCGGTGGGCGGTGAGTGAGAGCAAAATTGGATGATGAACTGATGTGGAAATAAGAGGAACAGGCCCACAAAGAAAGACGACATCAAAAAAGGTATACAGAAAAAGAGAAAGATAAAAATTCAGAGACAAAAGATAGATGGATTAATTTAAGTTAAGAAAAAGCTGGCTAGAGCATCAAAGTTTCTCTGCCTTCCCCGGGAATCCTCGGTTTGGATCGATCCTTCCCGCGTGGTCTTCCCAGGCCTGCGGGTGAGCGGATCACCGGGCGCTCGGGTGAGAGGCGCGGTACGAGCGGCGTGGTCATAACGAGCACAGGGAAGGAGCAGCGGCCAGGACTCCCCGGGTGACCCTTTGGGGCGCGACAGAGCTGGGTGAACGCAAGAAGAGGAGCTACAAGGTTCAGGTCAGGGACGCCCGAACCTGCACAGTGGATGTTAATCACCTTGCTGATTGCTTCTCAATTGTCTCAATTGGGAACTAGTGGAGAGCGCAGTGCGGGGCAGGTGTGCCCTGCGGGACTTGGGCTCCGCGCGGCAAGGATAAGTCCAGCTGTGGCTACAGAGGCAACGAGGGAGGACGCCGCAGTGCTCGCCGGAACCTGAAGGATCGAGGAGCCAGAGAAGGAGGAGGACATCAGGGGCCAGCCACCCAGCTATACAGCAAGCCACGGAGTAAGAGGTGTCTTTGGATCCTGTATTTCAAGAAGCTCTCAAAAGAACTTATCAAGATCACCCAACCACCGAACCAGATCACCAGAATCATAAGTATACACCTCACCGACTTAGAACAGGGGTGGTCAGCTTGCCCAGGGAACCAGATTTTTAGTTTCTCATTTCCTGGTGCTTGAAGTTTCGCATTTCTGAGGCTTGGAGGTGTAAGCCTGAAGGGTTAGGGTCTTACACCATCTGTACTGAGCAGAGAAAGAGATGAGTAGACGCCAACGGAAAAATACAGGCAACAACATAAAGACCTATATGACAACACCAGAACCTACCGACCCTACAATTGCAAGTCCTGAACATACCAAGGCAGAAGAAACAGAAGAAATCAATCCTAAAAATGACTTTAAGAAGATGATAGAGGCCTTTAAAGAAGAAATAAAAAATACCCTTAAAGAGGAAATAAAAAATTTCTTCAAAGAGGAAACAAAAATTTTCATTAAAGAGGAAATAAAAAATTCTCTTAAAGAGGAAATGAAAAACTCCATTAAAGAAGGAATCAAAAATTCCCTTAAAGAGGAAATGAAAAACTCCATTAAAGAGGGAATAAAAAATTACCTTAAAGAGGAAATGAAAAACTCTATTAAAGAGGAAATAAAAAATTCTCTTAAAGAGGAAATGAAAAACTCCATTAAAGAGGAAATGAAAAACTTCCTTAAAGAGGAAATAAAAAATTCCCTTAAAGAAATGGAAGAAAAAACAAACAAAAAATTGGAAGAAAGCAAAGAAAGTCAAGAAAAATAATTAAACAGATGAAAGAAACATTCCAAGATCTGAAAAAAGAAATTGAGACAACAAAGAAAACACAAGCTGAGGGAATGCTGGGAATAGAAATCCTGACTAAACGAACAGTAACTACAGAAACAAGCATAACCAACCGAATACAAGAGATGGAACAGAGAATCTCTGACACTGAAGACACAATAGAGAAAATAGATTCGTCAGTCAAAGAAAACACTAAAGATAAAAAAGTTGTAACACAAAACGTCCAAAAAATCTGGGACACCATGAAAAGACCAAACCTAAGAATAATAGGGATAGAAGGAGAAGAATACCAACTCAAAGGCACAGAAAATATTCCTAACCTAAAGAAAGAAATACCTATGAAGATACAAGAAGCTTACAGAACACCAAATAGGCTGGACCCAAAAAGAAAGTCCTCTCGCCACATAATAATCAAAACATTAAACATACAGAACAAAGAAAAAATATTAAGAGCTGCAAAGGAGAAAGACCAAGTAACATATACAGGCAAACCCATCAGAATAACACCAGACTTCTCAATAGAGACTATGAAAGCTAGAAGGTCCTGGACAAATGTTATGCAGACACTAAGAGACCACGGATGCCAACCTAGACTATTATACCCAGCAAAACTCTCAATCACCATAGGCGGAGTAAACAAAATATTCCATGATAAAACCAGATTTAATCAATACCTATCCACAAACCCAGCCTTACAGAAAGCACTAGAAGGAAAAATCCAACCTAAAGAAGCTAAACACACCCATGAAAATTCAGGCAATAGATAAACCCACACCAACATCTGAAGAAATAGAAGGGACAAATTCCTCCCCAGAAAATGCATGACCTGTGAAAGCTGCTAAGAGTTTGAGGCAGATTCGGGAAGAAAGAAAGCCCCTACCTCCAAAGGCAACTAGCAGAGGAGCAGAGCAGCCTGGGATGTCTGGGGCTCTGCATCTGGGGGGAAGGGACAGTGCAGGGTGAGAATAAAATCAGTGGGAGAGGGGTTTCTCTGAAGGAGCTGTGGAAGGGCTGTTGTGGGTGCTGACTATTAGCTCTAAACTTTAGAAATGATGTAAGTACTTTCTGTCTAGTTAAGAGTTAAAAAAAAATCAAAAGCAGACTTTGAATGTGTGGGTCCTCTGTTAGTCCCAGGAGAATGAATGTTGTTACTGTATGGTTCCTCATAGCTGACTCCTTATTTTTATCTGGTCTTGTGAAAAAAAGATGAGGTATTCTATCAGAATATATGAAGGCTACAGTTCCATAGTTATTAACCACGAGAAGTAAACTCAAACAAGTAAATGGTTAAAAAAAAAAAAAGAAAGCATGTCTTCCAGGGATATATAGCCCGGGGGCATGTCCACTGGCGTAGCTCAGGGTGCATGTGACCCAGGGCTATGGGAACCCTGCTTTTGTTCCAGAAACTCAGAGTGGCCAAGTGGGAAAGTCCTTCCAAGGCTGTACACCTAGCTCCAATCAGCAGATGGAGCTCCCCCAGATCCAAGAAGACCTTTAGGAAATGAGGGAATCTATAGGGACACCCCATCCCCTCCTACTTCTCTTACCTGCACCAGTGGGTAGGGGAGGCGTTTGTGGTTCTCAGACACACTGATGGGTGGGATGACCCAAGCTCTCCGCACACGGCCTGGGGCTGGTGCCCGGCGCCAGGGGTACAGGGTGCTGGGCTCTGGCTCAGGGACTGCCCAGGACAGGCTAAGGCTCTAAAACACAGATGGGACACAGTCATATAGGGTACAGGAACACCAGGGTAACATCATTCTTGGGGCTGTGGTTGGGCCCTATACCACCTAGTGGTGTCACCACAGAGAATACAGGCTATGTGGGCCTTGGCAGCCACATCCTGGGGTGTTTAACTCTCAAAGTTCCCATCTGGGTGTTTCCTCTCCCATATGCCTGTCCCCTCTCCTTGACTAGAGCCCAGAATACAGGCTGTGTCCACAGGGTCAGCAGACCCCTAGAAGCAGAGAGTGTGTTGGTTAGTTGGAGGCAATGTGAGGATCTGTACTTTTCCTGAGGTCCCTAAATGGTCAGGTGCAACAGGGCCCAGGAAAGTGCCCAGGGGGCAACTCTTGCTCCCTAGGAGTGAGGGCCAGGAGGATGGTGGGGCCAGGGACTCAGAACTAGGGCCACTGAATTAGGATGGGAGAGAACATGTATCCTTCCTCAGCCTCACAGCTTAAATGTCACAAGTTAACAGTAACAGTGCCTGCTTTTATTAGAGGAGGCCAAGTGAGGGGAGGGCCTCCTAAGCATCTGTGTCCAACCTTCACCCAGACAGACTCATTCTAGCCACCCAGGGCAGCCAGACCTGAAACCTCCCTCTGCCGCCAGGCCTGGGGCTTGATCTCAGACACTTCCAGAAACCGGGTCATGGAGTCCAAGAGTGGACGGCTCCTCTGCTATAGTCTGCAGTGTGAACAGAGAGGGGCCATGCTCAGGGCACCTCATCCAAATTCTCAATATTGCTTTGCAAAAGGAATGTCCAAACTATCAGATCTCCAGGCAGTCGAGGGAGACAAGGAGTTTATTTCAAGCTGTGTTGTAAAGTGGAATCTTAATGTCTGTGGGCCTCATTTGCTGGCCAAACTGGTCTGTGATGAGGATGAGGGGTATGGTGCAGGGCCAGGGAAGACATGCCCTATAGATGCCAGGAACAGGGCTGGGCCACAGCCAGAGCTGCTCCAGGGTCTAGGGTGGGGCAGGGCTTGCTGTATGGCTCAACTGAGGGGTGGCTGGGAAAAAGGGACGGCCCACTCAATGAGTCTTGTGATTTTCCTAACTGGATCAAAGTTCTGGAAACTCAGGATATACTCTTTTCCTGCTCATCACACCCAGGAGTGACCCCCCCTAGAAGTGCTGAACCAGAGATGGCTCAGTGGATAAAGACACTTGCTCCCAAGTTGGGTAACCTGAGTTTGATTTCTGGAACCCAAATGGTAGAAAGAGAACTGACTTCCACAAGTTGTATTCTGACCTTCACATGGTAGGTGTATGCTCCCACCACAAAAAGTCAATGTCATTTAAAAGCAAAAAGCAGTGTCTGGGGGTTGTGTGGCTGCAGACAGGAGATGAAGTCAAGTCTCTAAGCACAGAGGGAGCACTCCTGAGCCCCATTCTCCCAAACCCACTGCCATTACCTGATTATGATCACAGATGGCCCCACCCCCCAGAGGGGTAAACTACTGATTGGAGGAGAGACTCATCAAGTACACCACAGAATGCACAGCAGCCCCCCTCAAAGACATCCCTAACCTGGTACTGTCCTGGTTCTCACAGGTGGTTTCCGTCCCTGCTTTCTGGATGGTTCTCACCCTGAGCGCCCTGTCCTCCAACTGCTCCTTGCTCCACTCCTTAATTTGGAGGGATGATGAGAACCAGTCATCTGATGACTTTGGGGACACCCTTGTGAACAATGGCTCCACTGGTATTTCTGAAAGACCCCTCACCCCAAAGCACAGCTCGGTAGAGGCCGCCATGATGGGTGTGGATGTTGGCCACATGCTGACGTCACCTTCCACAGCATGGGTTGGCTAGGAACAGAGCCTAGCGCTACCTCATATTTCCAGGATGCCGGGAGGTTGTCAGGCCAATGCTGGATGGGACACAGCCTGGCAGGATTTGTGGAAGTGGTGGATGCAGGGGGCTCTAGCACATGGGGACTGCAGGGTGTGGAAATGCCCCTAGCCTTTATAGCTGTCCATGGCTGCATCCCCCCAGGCCCACAGGAGTGCCCAGGGCAAGCAGAGGGGCCAAGCCTTCAGATGCCTTGCTAGCCTGGCCTTCTTGAGCCAGAGGCAGGGCTTGGGAGATTTCGGTCTCCACCTCCGGGCTGTTCACATGCCTTCTCTTTACATTTATTTTGGGGGACACATGCCACAGCACATGTGTGGAGGTCAGAGGACAACTTAGAGCACTCAGTTCTCTCCTTGCACTCTGTAGGTTCTGGGGACACACTTGGATCTTAGATGGCAAATCCTCAGCCTGCTGAGCTGTCTTGTTCCTGTTACACCCCTCCTCTTGGGTGACTTCCCTCCTGACAGGCTCTGTCCTGCGGAGTGGTACTTTCCCAGATGCTGTCATGTCCTGAGTCTGTCCTGTGCACAGGTGCAGTCACAGAACACATGATGCAAAAGTACAGCTGCGTTTTCCACTCTGTCTCACTCTAGTTCATGCAGGGAACTGCTTAGGGCCAGCAGCAGCCTTTGCTGTGTGCAGTACCAGATGCCAGCTATTAGAACTATGCC
>CABHPR010143815.1:24328-53980 GCA_902168415.1 Peromyscus melanophrys | reverse complement strand
TGAAAACATTGCATCTGTGCTGAGCATGCACATGTGTACACACACACACACACACACACACACACACACACACACGCACGCACGCACACACGCCTATCTCTGTCCATCTGTACCCTTTATTTCCATTGCTATTATTCCCTGAACAATGCAGAGCAACAACTATTTGCACAGAATTTACATTGTAGTTGGTATTATGGATAATCTAGAGAAGATCTAAAATATCCCAAGGCTGTGTGCAGGTTAAATGCAAATAAACTACATATACCACTTAATAAATATGAGGACTTGGATGTCTGAGAATTTGGTATCCATGGGAGTTCCTGGAACCAAAGTTAACTTTCAGATACCAAAGGAAAACTGTATTTACCCACATTTCAAAATTGAATTTAAAAAAATCTGGATATGTGGTTTTTCTTCTGGAGAGAAGAAGTTCTGGCTAATACTGGGCTTGCATTCCTGTGCAGTACCAGTTATTGAGAGCTGAGTGAGGGCCTCCATGCCACACCCAGGCCTCACCCCATTACCCTCTTTGTAATCTTGTCTGTGGCCACAGCCTGCTTTCTACTTACAGGAGTGCTGGGAAAGGGGTCCTGGCTTCTGGCTGGCTCATATTGCAGGGAATTTCTTGTATTTTATAAAGAATGTGTTTAATGATAGTGGGTGGCCACAAGACAAGCATCCACCTCATCCCAGCTAAGAGACACTTGGAGTAGTTGAGCACCAGGCAAGCCTGTATAAGTGTAGCCCTCTGCCCTCCTCTCCTCACAGGCGGACACTTCTGTCCCCATATTTCCATGTCGTTCCTGCTAACAAGGACAGATCTCAGAGCCACCTGTTTGCCTTTTGACTACTCAGTCATTTCTACCAACCGTTTATTTCTTACGCTTCCCTCCCCCGGCTGAAATGCAGTTGCCTCCCTTCCAATTCCAGCCTCCACTGGAGCATTTATCCTCCTCTCCTGCTGGTTATTCTAACTATTCATGGTGGTGGTGATGAGCTCAGTCGGTGTGTGCTGGGACCTGTGTGCTATTCTTCCTATACAGGACCTGCCTGTGGTCTCTGTTTAAGCTAAGAATAAAGCCTTAGAGCACCCCTTTTCCAGATAAAATGTGGCGTGCACGGGACGGGGGGTGGGGGAGGTGGGGGGGGGGCAAGTAGACTGGGAGCCCAGTCTGTGTGAGTCTCAAGCCAGCTCTGCTGCCCTGTATCTGAGTCTCCTAGGGAGCACAGAGCAATCTCTTCCCCTCTGCTCTCCCGTGTTTAAATCGCTAATGTGTGCAAATGCTGCTTTTTGGTTATTTCATGAGGTGGGAGAGACTATAAAAGCCTTTGGATATGTGGCTTTTTAAATATCTTAAGCATTTTGAATAATTTCAGAACAAAATAAAACTTTTAATGGGTGCGGAGAGCGTGAAGCCTCCAAGAGCTCACTGGCGCAGCCTGTGACTTCCTGGAGCTTGGTATTCTTAACTGTCAGATTCTAACAAGTACCTCTCTAGAAAATCGCTTAATGATTAATCTGTCAAGAGAAAACCTCCACAGCCATGAAGCACTGCACATAAAAATATCCTTTAATCGCCAACTTTGGAGAATCATGCCCTGTGATTTCAGCGAGGCTGGGTCTCAGTAGGGACTAATTGCTCCCCAGTTCCTCGGGACAAAGCCAGGTGAAGAACAAGGGCACAGAGGGAGAGAGAGACCAAGAATTATTCTCACCCCGTGGGCCCTCATTCCTTTCTTAGCCTGAAAAGCATTTTTAAATCTTTGCAAATCAAAGCAACATAAGTAATGCAAACTGGTAAATTTAATGAGAGATGTAGCACAGCCCGAGTGAAAATGTGAATCCTGGGCCAGAGCTCCACACTCATCTATGGACTTCTGAAAGTTGGTGGAAAATGCATGAGCTGAAATCAAATCGGGGTATCTGCTGCAGAGCAATGTTGGCATATACCATCTGACTGGTGGGAAGGTTTGATAAAGCAATGTTCACAATCCCTAGAACTGTGCTGCGCACACACTGGGGAGGTAGGAGAGTTAGAGGGACATGGGTAGGCAGAACAAGCATGTTGAATCCATAGATGACCAACCAGCATCCTGTCTCAAGCTGACCCTCATATTCACAGACTCACTGACTCAGCTCTAAAACCAGCACTCCCGGGTGTTTTTGTGGTCATGGCTAAGCAGGAGGGAAGTGGTGATAATTGAAGGACCTAACTCAAGTGTCCCCAGCTGAGGCTGAACAAGGCATCTGCTGCCTTGCTCCCTCTTTGTCACTCAAAACAAGCCTCCTTCTCACAGTTTATTTAATGCCTCACTTTTTAATTTTTGTGCTCCTTGCAGTTGAAAGGCGTGCCCAAGCTGAGTGCTGAGGTGCTGTAGGGTGTTCTGAAACTCAAGAAAGCTATATGTGCCCTTTGGAGAGAGGATGTGTGATGTGCAAGCTTCCTTCAGACCCCAGCTACAGTGCTGTTGTTCTAGTCCGCATTGAGTTCTGTTGTTCTAGTCCGCCCTCGGTGGAAGCCATGATGCCCACCCCCACTGGAGAGGAGGTTTGTACTAAGTCTACGGGTTCAAATGTTACTTTTACCAGAAGGACCCTGGTAGACACTCATACTCATAATCTCGGGGTCCCTCAGCCCTGCCACACTGTCACAGGAACTTACCCATCACATGCAGTGTCCAGGGCAACTTTATAGAACACAACTACAGTACTGGTTTGATTAGGTCCCATTTAGTTCCTATACAAAAAGGTGGGTATAATAAATGACCTCTAAAACCTCACATCTTAATATCGTAGAAGTTTGGTTTTTTGTGTATGTAAAGTCTTAAGAAGTCTTTGCAGGTGACCTTACAGTAGGTGAGTTAGGAACCCATCCCCTGAGGCAATCAAAAAGTCCAGCAGGTCAGGTCTGCTTTCTTTCTTTTGGTTACATCTCAGTCATGTGGTTCTATCTAACTGCAAAGGAGGCTGGGAAATGAAGTTGGAGCTTTTGTTAAAACTGTTACCTTTATCCTTTCTCCATAGGTAAATAGCAAAACTACTAGGTAAACAGTACTTTTTATGCTTTTAGTTATTTTTCCAAATAACTTTTTTTAAAATTCTTCACAGGGGAAAGCAAGTCTTCATCCTCTTGTGTGTCCTAGTTAAAGATGAAGCCCTTAGATGTCAAGGCCATGCTGTATTCTCTTTTAATATTTTGCCAACCCTTCGTGCTGCAAATATTTATTAAAAATATTTTTGTCATTGAATAAAAGATTATATAAAGAATATATCCAACCTATGGCCAGGGGTATCCGACCCTGCACTATGCAGGTGCTAGACCATGAACAGAACATAGCACTCAGCCTGCAGAATGCCAGCTGTGTCCGACTCTGCACTATGCAGGTGCTAGACCATGAACAGGACACAGCACTCAGCCTGCAGAATGCCAGCTGTGTCCGACCCTGCACTATGCAGGTGCTAAACCATGAACAGAACACAGCACTCATAGTCTGCAGAATGGCAGCTGTGTCCGACCCTGCACTATTGCAGGTGCTAAACCATGTATAGAACACAGCACTCAGCCTGTAGAGTGGCAGCTGTGTCCGACCCTGCACTATTGCAGGTGCTAGACCATGAACAGAACACAGCACTCAGCCTGCAGAATGGCAGCTGTGTCCGACCCTGCACTATGCAGGTGCTGAATCATGTATAGAACAGTGACACTGCTTTGATTCTTCTCCCACTGTCCTGTGCCCTCCAAGATCTGCTCACTTTTACTGTGGCTTTATTACATGGACTCTGATGAGTGGCCTCAGCCTTGGCTGTTGTTTTACTATCGAGGAAAGAGACAGTAACAGTGAATGTCAAGCCCATTGTTTAAGGGAAAATATCAGCTCACGCAGCAGGAAGACTATAAAAGTCATCCTTCGATATGCAATTTGTAGTATTTGTACTTCTTTGCAATTCTGGAGGATTCTTAACCTTGCTGAAGAGAAGCAAGTGTCATACGATAAGCCATTCCATGCTTATATATATGCCTAAAAGAATTGACAGTAAGGTTTTGTGTGTGTGTGTGTGTGTGTGTGTGTGTGTGTGTGTGTGTGTGTGTGTGTAACTAAAAGTTACATTGGAAAGAGATTGGATTTGAGCTACTGAGCCGGGCCTGGGTCTTCCTGTTACTAAGTGTGTGTATGACTTGGGGCAAAAGCTTCATTTCTGTGAATGTCCTTATGCATACTGTGGGAACAAATGAAATCCCAAGTGAATTGTGTAGTTGACATGAGCATGGCCATGTCAAGAACCCCAATGCCTCAGGCCCATGGGAATGGCAAAGCCTTCCTCTGGACTAAGTATGAATGGTTTAGCTAAACCAGTGTAGGCCGAAACTCTCAACCAAAGCTTTCTCTTCTTGGATCAATCACTGCCTCCTGAGCCTGCCCCCTTATGGAGACCTCCTGCCAAGATTAGCTTAACTGGCCTCCTCCATCAGCTGTACGCAAGAAATCTGCCTTCCTCAATCAGTGATATATAATAAATGCCCAGGAATTCCCAGCTCCTGGTGGTGCATCTCCATCAGAGTACACAGCCCACCTGATCCCAGCTTTTCTGTACATGTGTCTGTCCTTTTCATTTACTCATCACCCCAGTCAGGGCAAGTCCAAAGCCATGCAGCTTGTGGCATGTCCCTATAAAAACAAGGGCAGTCCTGCTTTTTGTGAAGGGTTGCTGCGGGAAGTGTAACTAGCTTGTCTTGTGGGAACTGTGACTAGCTTGTCTCATAATCTGCACCACGTAAGAGGTAAAGAGAAATATCAATGGTTGCAGTGTTATACTGTCATGTTGCGTAGTTGTTGTTTTTTTGCCTCTGTAGTACTGAGGATGTATATACATGCATACACACACACACACACACACACACACACACACACACACAGAGAGAGAGAGAGAGAGAGACAGACAGACAGACAGACAGACAGACACACACACACATTTATATTTATATGGGGGTTGCAGAGAAATACATGTATCTGGAGGTCAGACATCTTATGATATTAACCATTTTAAACAGAACTGTATTGGTTAGCCTTGCCAAAAGCTGTGTGTGTCACAAGAGATGTGACATGTCTGCACCCAGACAGCTATGTCAAAATGACAATAAGGGAACAGCAAGGAAAGGGGTAGGTGACAGATCAGAAAGAGGCAGGAAGATGTGAACACCCTTCCTAAGTCTTGCTTAAGGCTGGCATCCTGTGTGAGGCTGAATGTGACCCTGGGGAGGGGTCAGATGTCATTCTGACTGTTTACAAAGATGATGTCTATGCAGAACACATTGAGAATGATAAAACCGCAGGTCATTCATAATGATGTAGGAGTCAGTCATCAGAAAATCACTCTAGAATGAGGGGTGTGTGTGTGTGTGTGTGTGTGTGTGTGTGTGTGTGTGTGTGTGTGTGTGTAAATATTCACTTTCTGTGGAGATTCAGGAGTAAATTCCATCACTTTCATCACCAAATTAGAATCCACCCGCTTTTCTCACTCCTGGCACATAGCGCATGCCCACCTCCCAATAAGTGCTCAGTGACTGAGGGAACAGTCGGAGGAACCAAGGAACTAGGGAAAGAACGGAGCTATCTACAAAGGCATGTGTCAACAAGACCCGCAGCAGCTGTGTACAGAAGATGCTGGGTTGAAAACGATCTCTTTTCTCTTTTGCAGACCAGAAACTACTCTCCTGGGACCATTCATAAGCAAGAGACACCAACACTGTGACATATGCCGGTGCCACCGCCGCCGCCGCCACCACCACCTCCTCTGCCTCCACCTCCTCCACCTCTGGGGGCTCCTCCCCCTCCACCTCCACCAGGGCCCCCGGTAAGACCTGTTTGTGTTTCTCTCTGGTTGACTGTGGAGCACTGGCCTTTGAATGGTCTTGACCAGGAGCTTGGTGTTGGAATGCAGGTGATGCAGGTTCCCAGGTGATGCAGGTTCCCAGGCGATGCAGGTTCCCAGGTGACGCAGGTTCCCTGGTGACACCTTAGCATTCTGGCTCCGCTTGCTTTGGGGTCTAATTAGTCTGGACGAAATGCTTCTCCCCTGCTCCCCCGCACATCTCATTTGCACCTTACTTCAGTCTCCATGATTTCCCCCTCCATTCCCACCACGTGGTGCAGGCTTTCCCAGTCTCCCTAAGTGACTTTCCATCTCACTGGGCACTCTGATGAGAGGCTCCTGCTGAGGTCAGGCCCATAAGACACTGAGAAGTCAAGTTGCATGTGGAGTGCCATGCAGAAGATGGTGAGAATACCCTGGCTTCAGTCCCCTGGTTCTATGTCCAGCAAGTTACATGTTGGGAGAAAGCTACAGGGAAATGGGACTCATTGACAGAAGTTTCCTGTTTCTGAAGCAATGAATCTAGTCTGCTTCTATCCAGGCCACATACTTTTAGTTTAATCATTTGATTTGCATTAGAAGAGGACCACATTGGGTGAATGTTCTGTTCTAGAACAAAAATTCAACCTCAGTACCAGCGACATTGAGACCAACTGTAGGGAGTTGCTGAGCTGTACATTTTAGGATACTTAACATCCTCAGTCTCTACCTATGCAATGCCAATAACACCCCTCAAGTGTGGCAATAAAAAAAAATCCTCAGACACTGCCTGGTGGAGGAAAAATACAGACAGAATAGGAATAAGTATTGAAGTTTCATTGCTGAACTTGACCCCAATGCCCAAATTCAAGGTCATTGCCACATGGTGATGAACAGTTTGTAGATACAGAAAACAACTGGGAAACTATTCATGGAGCCTAGATTTGCTGACACTGAAGAAATGCAACAGCCAGAAAACAGACACATCAAAGGTAGATAGTGGATCTGGGGAAATAACCCTTTGAAAAAACGCTGGTGATATACACATCTCGAGCTTCCTCAATGGTGAATAGTTCTTTCTAGAGTGTTCTAGACAGGAAACAATAAACCCATGTACATCACTGTATAGTCAGGTCATTTTTCTTTTTAAGAATGGTTAAGAATTTATCCCTAAAGTAACCAAAAACAATTTATACAAAGGTATGCACAGCAATATGTTTCAGACTTGTGAAAAAATAATAGTTTATGAGAACTAATTTTTTTATGTTACACTGCACATTAAAAACTGCATCATAACACAGTGTTAATTAAAAATGACATATATGGTTATTACTTTTAAGAGTATTGACAGCATGCCTTTGCACATAATGTAATCTGCTGTGTTATTTACATCAGAAGTAGAAAAGATCATAGAAAAGATCATTGATAAGCTAATATAAAATTTAATATTTCATGCCAGGCGGTGGTGGTGCACGTCTTTAATCCCAGCACTCGGGAGGCAGAGCCAGGCGGATCTCTGTGAGTTCGAGGCCAGCCTGGTCTACAGAGTGAGATCTAGAACAGGCACTAAACCTACACAGAGAAACTCTGTCTCGAAAAAAAAAAAATTTCATTAGGAAATTCTTTGGTTAATTTTTTTTTGTCGTCTCTCTCATTCATTCCATTTTTTAAAAATGTATGTCTCATGGAGGAAACAGGTCACTTGGAGCAGAAAATAACTATGTAAATTTTAGTATTTTTAAAATAAGTTTCTGCAATCTGGAAAATTTTTACCATATGTATTAAAGGCAGAAATAGTTAATGTTGTTGGTGTTCACAGAGCTCTTATAGATCGGCATGAAAAGGATGATGGGAAAACAGATACAGGTAAAAGGATTTTCAGATTTAGAACATTTCAGATTTTTGGATTTCAGATTTTTAAATTCAGGATGCTTACTCTGTAAAACCTATTTGCAACCATTCCAAAACCCAAAAATACCAAAATGGATTCTCCTCTTGTCTCATCATTTCTGATGAGAAATGATCCACCTGTAGTGAGAAAACATGATTCATCTGCTTGGTTGACCATGGGAGATTTCAGAATTGCCCACAGTGTTGCAATCAAGCCTTAGAACTCTTAGTGAAAGCAAAACTATGATTTCCTAAGAGACAATTTTGTGGTGTCGATCACACAGCTTAAAAATGAATGTACTCTGTGATCCAGTTTCACTCCAGGCAATCCTTCTTTAGAAAATTAGTAATGGGAGCCAGTGGAGAAGAAGGACAGCAAGGGAACAAGCCCCCTGGACACAACAGGACTGATGCACACACGGACTCAGAGACTGGCAACAGGCACAGATCTGTCAGATCGGGTCCCAGCACTGAGAGGGGAGGGAGACTCAAGCCTCCATTTCTAACCCATCAGCTATCTCCAATTGATAAGCTCACAGAAGAAAACTTAGTTTTCTGAAATGGAGTCTCACTGGGTACACACACCACCCTTAAGGGGCAGCCCGTGCCCGCAGATGCCAACACAACAAACCCAGTGGTACTTTTGGACGGCTTTTGTCCTCACACAGTTCTACATAGTTCTTTGTCAGGGCTTTTTTTTTTTTTTAACCTTACAGATCTTTTGCTTATCTAACACGGCTTCTAATTTTGTTTTTATGGGTTTTCTGTGTGTGCAGATGTGTATGTCTCAGCATCTGTATGTGTTTCTTGTGCTTTTTCTTTGGTTCTTTTTTTTCTATTTGCTTGTTTGCTTTGTCCTTTTTTTTAGTTTTGTGATTGTTATTTTTTAGATGCCTGTCTGTATTCTAATGACAGAGAGAGAGATAGGGTGTGTGTGTGGGTTTGGGTGGGTGGGGAAGTGGAGAGGATCTGAAAGGAGTTGGAGGAGGGGAAAACGTAATCAAAATATATTGTATGAAAAAAATCTATTTTCAATCAAAAGATAAAATATATACTAAAATCATGAAAATAATAAGCACTTCTGATGTTCTAAAAAAAGAATACATAGCTATATGACATTAATAAATAGATTACTTATAATGGTAACCAAAAAAGAAAGCAAAAAAAAAATTTAATTACCAGAGAGTCAAAAGTTGTTTCCCAGCGCACAAAACAGCATGCTAGATCTTCATTAAAAATCATATTCCAATTAGCACATAATTTCCAAAGTACAATTGCTTCAGGAAGATTACTCAGAAAAGCTGCAGGCATCCAGTCCAAAGTTGTTGGGGGACAGCAAGATAAGCCAGGTAGTTAAGGCATTTGTTAGGCAAACCTCAGTGTGATCCTTAAAACCCACAGAAAAGCAGAATGAGAGAACTGATTCCCCATAGTTGTTCTCTTATCTACACACACACACACACACACACACACACACACACACACACACACACACTAATATTGATCAATAATTTTTGAGTTGATGGGGAAGAAAGCTATTGAAATCCTAAGAATCACACAGAGCTTACATCTCTTTCCTTACATGTTGGGGATCAACTCATGGCCCACTCACAGAAAACCATGGCTCTGCTACTGAGCAGCACCCCCACACAACCCTTTCTTACGTACAGAATACTTCTAATTATGCAGGGAACTATGCCTCTAAAGTGGATCTCCTCTAGGATGACCTTATATCACAAGCCATCTGCTGTCACACAGCAGGAAAGGCAGTCATAATCTGCCTAAGCAAGCACTTACACACATCTAGAATATGGGCAGTGCTAATGACAGCTTGGCAAGCCACAGCCTGTGGTCCAAACCCGGCCTGTGACCAAGGTGCTTTCCAGCCAAATAGCTGGGGTGAAGAATTGAAAGAAAAATATTTCATGATGCATAAAAATGACATGATATTAGAATTTTAGCCCATAAATAAAGTTCACTGGAACACAAGTACACATGTCCATTTGCATATCATCAGAGCCTGTGTTTCTGCTGTAGTGCTGGCGTAGCAACCAAGAAAAACGTTGTTTGATCAAAAAGATTATTTGCTTGTGGACCTGTGTTTTAATAATGGATTTAATTCTTACTGCTATGTTTTTAATTGGGTCAATAAATATTTTGTAGACATGATTTCTCTTTTGCTACAGAGAGTCACATGGGCTATCTTTCATTTGGCCCCTTGACCCCCAATCCCTGGAATATTTACTGTCTGGGCCCTTCCAGAGATGAGTCACCAATAACTGCCCTGTAGCCCAGCTGGCCTATGTGTCTCTCCAGCCACCAGTGATCTCTGCACACTTCTATCATGTGTTGTCCTCCTCTGCTTTTCCTCTCAGGGACTTCCCATGACCTTTGGCAGATCCAACCCAGCTTTCAAAACCTGGGGCCTGCCTTCCTCTCCAGCTCCTCCTGAGCCCCTCTCCCAGGGCACTCCCTACCATCGTTTTTTAATACAGCTGTTCCTTCCATCTGGTAGGACTTTCTACTAAAATCAAAGTAGAGGTCCAGTCCACAGACCCCACTGGCTTGGGTACTTTTTTCAAAGCCCTCCTTCAGAGCAGTAATTGTTTTTAACTATGTTTTTATTTTTATTAGTGTTTGTATTTATTTAATCTTACATTTTTTTGCATTGTGCTTGAAACAGGCATTCAGCTTATGAAGGGAGGGAAGGAAGAAAGGAAGAAAGGGATGAAGGAAGGGAGGGGAAGGTGAAGGAGAGAGGCAAGGAAGGAAAGAAGGAAAAGGAAGAATGAGTGAATGGGATGAGAAGTTAGTGACCATCTGAGTCAATAGGGTTGAAAAACAGCTAAAGTTTTCATAACTAGTGGACAGGGCTCTACCCACATGTTCAAGTCCAATCAACAAGACATTACTCAGGCCCCCAGGGACCATGGGAAGTGAGACTAGACTCACTGAATGCAGCACTGAATGCCCATGCAAGGGCAATGGGAATTTGTAGTCAAGAGCCTGAAAAGATGGGTGGTGGAGAAGAATTACCAAGAGGAAACATGGAGGGGAGTCAAGGAGACTCTGGATAAATCTCTCTGCCTTGTTTGTTTATCTGTTTGCTGTAGTAACCTGGAACCCTATGTGAGCTTGGCAAGCACTTTACTAGTTAGTAACATCTCCAGCCAACCAAATACAATCTGGCATGATAGAGTTTATGACCCTGGTCAGAACCAGGACAACCAGATATCTAGAGTTCAGGGTTCTTGGTAAACATATTTAACAAGGTTCTTTTTCAAAACTGGATTATTTGATAAGGAAGTGCACAGATGGGCCTAGAAGCTCCTGATGCCTGACCAAATTTTGATTGATTACAAAGATTTCTCCCTCTTGCATTTCACCATCTCCTACCTCCCAACTCCAGACATGTGCATCTCTGTCATGGCAGAAGGTGGGATGGGCTACAGGGGCTCTGGGATAAGCTTCTGCTCAGCCAGGCAGCTCTACCCTCATGTCTCCCACACTTTCCTGAAACCACACCCCCTCCAATCTTTTCAGCTGTTCTTCTTTTTCTTGTACCTTTAAAATCCAATAAGCCATGTAAATTGCCTGGGGGGGTATGCTGACTCATTTATAACTAAATTATTATTGTTGCTTTGTTTATAGGGTGTAGTTTTTTAAAATGTCTGGTTTTTTTTTTTTAAGCCTACAATGGATTTGGATTTGAAATGCAGCAGAATTGCACTAAACTTTTTGAAATCCTCTTGTCCCTTTGTGTTCAAGTACATTAGATGTAGTGAGAGAACACACTCCATAAGGACATGTGAATTTCATCTGTCTGCCATGGTCCCCCACCAAGCAAAATGTAGGCATCACTGACCAGATGATAAAGTTTGGAGATTGGTAGCCCAGACAGAGCCTGCCGGTAACATTCATGGCTGTAGCATGTGTATTTATTCATCAAGTAGGTCTAGGGGTTTTCCTAACATTTGTTTTAATGTCCTCATTCAAGCTAGAACATCCTCAGAGGGAAATGGTTGTCCCAGAGCTGGTCATACCTTGTTAATTAAACATCAAGGAGGAACTGGCTTGGCTGTCATTGCTTTACCATGAGAGGCAGCACACTGATGCAGACGATGCCACAGTGCCATGCATTTCGCCCACCTGTTCTGAAGACGGTGTTTATTAACACTGCTGAAGGGAAATCATAGTGGGGCCTCGCTGTTCCGTTCCCTCCTTACTGTTTGTCTAGTTGTTTCTTTAGGAAACTCGGTGGCATCATTTTCCTCCTGTGGACTAAGGGTTTGCATGACTCGTGGGCCAAGTCGTCATCTTTAGAGTTGACGGTATCAGCCATGACTTACACGGGGAGATTTTCCTGCCTCCTCTGGCATGCAAGGGCCTCTGATAAGGAAAGCAGTGTGGGAAATGCACTGATCTCCGCAGTCCCATGAGGTACTCTGGAGTCTTACGTTTGATGTTATTGAGGAAGAAGTGGGGGTGGGAAGAACTGGGTGAAAGGAAGCTTGGTAGAACTGCGTATTATATATGCTCTGGAAAAGTGATTTGCATGTTCACTAGTGCGTTTGCAATAATGAAGGTCTCACAGATTCTTAAATACTGTCACTCATGTGTGCTCTCTTGGCATGCTGGTGTTTTGATTGGTGCTGCTAACAGGGGACTGGAGTGTTTTCCCCGGGACCCAGTGATCCTGGAAGGAGGAGGAAGCTTTTGCAGTGCACCCTCTATGCGGATTGTACTAAGCTGGCTTTTTCTTGTGTTTACCAGTCTACACAATGACACCTTTGTCTCCCAGTGACTTTAAAAACCTGATTCCTTTCTGTGTGGATTTGCATAGTGAGCAGTAACAATAGGTCTGTGAAAACCAAGCTGGTTTTTTGCAGCAGATTTCCTGTCTGCATGAGAGGTGTGTCAGGACCTGCCACTCATGCTTGCAAAGGGCCATTCGGGACAACATTCCTATGTGTGTGTTTCGTCGCAGCTGTGAGGTAGGCAGGCAGCAGGCACAGAATGGAGAAGCCTGTATGGTATCTAGTTGTACAGTGGTGATGCCCAGGAGCCGTCAGGAGCCCACAGCACCAGCAGCCAGCAAGCCAGAAAGGCTTTCATCCCACGGACCTAACCTGAGCAGGACCCACCCCGTGCAGCACCTACAAGGAAGAGAAGGGAAAATTGCACAGTGCCCAGATAGCCCTTGGATGCAGCCAGGTACTGGAGCCAAGACTCCTTGCCAGGGCATTATTCACACCCAGACTGCTGGGTTTGGGCCTGAGGGAGCTTGGGATCCCACCATCACTAGCTGTTCCTAGAAAACCACAAGCCAGCCATTTCTTCCTCCCAGGCCTTCTTCATCTGAGCATGGTTGTGATAAGAAGGGACATCCTAGAGTCTGTGGGGCCTTATGTCCCTTGCCCCAGCCACTCTGACTTTTATCTTTCCGGTCATAAAAGAAATACCAAAACTTTCCTAGCTCATGTGGCGACTGTCAGTGAGACACCGGCCTGACCAGGTGTGAAAGCCCGAGGCGGGGTCACAGTTTGGCAAACACTCAATGGTAAGCACTTCTGGGGACTCCTAAAGTCTTTAGTAAAAGGCCATGCATGCGGTGACATCTCAGCAGAGTGCGCCCTGGTTGTGTCAGTGAAAGCGTGCTAGCTCGCGTGCACTTAGATGAAGGCCGTGAGGACAGACACCGGTGTTGCCTGTCACCACTGGCTTTTCAGGCAGGGAATTTTTGCTTATTTTTGAATAATAATTCCTCCACTTTCTCACATATCCACACGAGATTTTTTTTTTTTTTAATTTCTTGTGGCATTGTAGGTGGAACCCAGGGCCTTGAGTGAGCTTGGCCAGCACTCTTTGTTGATCTGCATCTCCAGCCTCATTGTTCTTATTTTTATAATTCCAAGAAATATGTCTTTAAAAAAAAGAAAAGGCTGAGCAACGACTTGCCAGTGGGCTGAGTGAGACTGTAAAGATGATGGTGTGTGACGGTCGTGTGCCCAGGCACCTCCTGAGCAGCTGCTAGGCCTGGGCCCTACGCCAAGCACTCCACAGGGATGACTAGCAGTTACAGTCAGAATTCGGTAGGGCCAGCACTGTTGGGCCAGGGGAGGGAGCTGAGGTTCAGAGGCACTGAACCTCACTGACAGGCCCAATGTCACGGACACACTCAGTGGTGGAGGTGGATTCCTCTACAGCTCCCGAGAGTGTACTGATGCATTCTGCCTTGCACCCTCGAGACACCAAACAGTTGTAGGACCTCTACCAGCAAGCTGGGAGTGATGCTAAGCTCCGCTACATACCCATTGGGTTGTTCTTAATGAGAGCGCCTTGACAGCAGGTGATATTATCCTTCTCTAAAGATGTACTAACTTTTATTTTATGTGTATGAGTGTCTTGTCTGCATGTGTGTCTGTGTACCATGCGTGCACAGCCATGTAGGGGACCAGAAGAGGGTGTTGGATGCCCTGGAACTCAGGTTACAGACTGTTCCCAGTGGGTGCTGGGAATCAAACCTAGATCTTCTTCAAGCACAAGAGCTCTTAACCACTAAGCCATATCTTCAGCCCGGGGTGATATTATTCCTAGTTTTAAGAAGCGCAGAGGGCCTAAGAACTTATCTAGAGGTGCACAGCTACTCATCTGATAAGGCTGAGGTCTGAACTCGGGATGGCAGGATGGCACCAGACCTGATCTCCAGTGTGAGTGTGAGGCCAGCTACCATTTGCTCAAGAACAGAAA
The DNA here is from genome assembly GCA_902168415.1 of Peromyscus melanophrys. Lineage (NCBI taxonomy): Eukaryota > Metazoa > Chordata > Mammalia > Rodentia > Cricetidae > Peromyscus > Peromyscus melanophrys. Next base: position 39,489 of record CABHPR010143815.1, on the reverse strand, counting down.
GTACTGAGGGTATGGAATTCTCAGCCACTGCTGGTGCCCTCTGGAATCTGCAAGTTAGAGAATTAATGGATCATGTTCCCCAAAACTCCTTTCTATATCCCAAACTGCTTCTGGAGTTATTCTTTTCTTTCCCATTTTCCTTTTTTTTTCTTTTTTTTTTTGTGGTTCCATTATTTTTCCATTTATGTATCAGTTTCTTCCTTTAAATTAAAAAAAAAAAAGGAGCAGTTGAGTCTCCAAATAAAACTGTGATGTAGCAGCAGAGAATCCCATTGAGGGGAAGGTGGGGCCAAGGCTGAGGAGCTGACAGCCCACTAGGGATGAGCTCACACAGAGTCTCTGTTCCCAGTGATGATGAGCACACAGTGAGGACAGTAAGTGCCGGATAAGCTCAGCGGCAGCATGCTCAGTCCCTTCCTGTGACCAGGCCATCATGTGAGGTCTGAGCTCAGGCTGACAGAACTTCTGGGTCTCTTCCTCAGAAAAGTGTAGACTCGTGAATCCAGAGCAAAGCATGCTGCTGCTCAGACAGAGAAATGGAGAGTATAGATCTGGTTTCCCGGTCCCAGATCAAGGGTGCATTGGTAGTATAGTAGTGAGCAGAATCCCTCCTATTCCCAGATCAGAAGTTTGAGCAGTATATTTCCTCTTCTTCATTTCCTACCTCTGGAAAGTGTTCTTTTTAAAGGACCCCTTTGCCCCCTAAGGACTCACCCTCCTCTTCCCAAGCTTGCTCCTCCCATCATTTGAGTACTCTCTGGAACAGACAAGAATGGGGTGAGGAATGAGAGAGGGTCTTGGGGCTAGTGGTCATGCAGCAGCTAGAGAGTGACTTAGAGTCAGCAAGCTATGCCAAGGCCAGTGCCAGACACCCAGTAGACACCTGGCTCCTAGCTTTATTTCCTGAGTTGGCACTGAGGTCACAGGTAAGGCTGCTGTGAGCTGGCTAGCCACTGCCTCATATCTTCCACCTGCCTTTGCCCTGCGAGCCCAGAGCAGGTTTTCTGCCAGGCTGTGTAAGAACACCACCAATACCTCCAGCCTTTACTACAAATGTTCTCTAAAGCAAATGCAATTATGTCAGACAGAGCAAACTCAGGAGCAGCAACAATTAACACTTGGGAGATGATTGAAAAGCAAGAACAAATCCTTCAGCACAACCATCCCCGTTCTAATTTGTTATTATTTTCTCAGAGAATAGACCCTGCACCTTCACTCTCCCTCCGCTCTCCATAGAGGTACTTTAAAGCTCACAGAAAGCACGCAGTGCACCTGTTTTGTAGATGGTAGCAATAGATTACCATTTTAATAAGATCCGTTCGCAGAGGGGGCGCCTCTGACTGGGTTTCAAGAAGCTGGCAGCAGGACTCCACCTGCACCTGCGTGGAGTGTTGGAGCACAGAGGTGTGAACATGTGTTTGTGTCCTGTAGCCCTCTGTTTGGAATGCATTGTGGGAAGCTGTGCGCTTCAGCAGGGAGCCTGTAACGACACAGGCTGCTGTGTAAAAAAGGCAAAAACATGAGTTTTAGAGTTAGGCAGATTGAAAACTGAATCACGGGAGCTGTTCCTAAGCTGTGTGATAGGTGAATGACATAACAACTCGGAGCCTCAGTTTCCCCATGGATTCATGGGAATAATAATGGTCACTTCCTGGGGTCCATTGCCCCTATCGCAGAAACTTCAAGAAGGGAGGAATTGGGTTTTTGGTTTGGTTGGTCTTTGTTTGTTTGTTTCCATGTCTTGGGGATTGCCTGGCACAGAGTGACATTTGTAAACACACATCAAACGGATGACTCCGACGCTAACTGTGAGGATCCGACCAGAGGGTGACCGCGGTTGCTTGCCAAGTGTCTAAGTAGCAGCAACAGCTGTTCCAGAGAGCAGAAACACATCCAGTCAAAGGTCCATGTCAATGCGAAGTTGCCAGGATAGACAGCAGAAGTTAAGGTCAAGATTGGGAGCCCCAAGGCCACAGTCGCCATTAGTCTGAAAGGAGTCCAAGAATGGGGAAGAAAGAGCGCTACTTGAGGTTGTCTGTGGTTCCGAACTCACTCTGCCAGGTTGCCCTGCCCATGGATTCTGTGGATCCATTCTCCCAGAAGTGCTCTTCCCTTTTGTTCATGCTGAGTTGAGTGGACCTGTGTCCATGCTACACTGGGAAGAACCTGGGACAGCAGATTTGAAGCACATGGCCTTTGCTGGGGCTCGGCTCCACTGTGGTGTCTAGTGGGGGAGTGTCTTACCCACTCCAGGGAAATGGCAGCACAATTCAAATACTTTAAACATTTAGAGAAGGCTTTGCTTTGTTGTTGGACAACATCAGTAGCAGACCAACACACTAGCAGAAGGGAAGGCCACCTGTCTCTGGATGGTTTCACAGCCAGAGCAGTATGGGAATTCTAGCTGGCCTGGCTTGGCTCTCAGCCCTCTCCTTGGGTTCTATAGCAGCTCCAGGAAGCTTAGGTCCAATGCTATGACCTGGTCTTTCTCTGTCTGAGCCAAACATTTATTTACTTTCTACTGACAGGGAAATTGGAACACAGGTAGAATATTTTCTTTGTACTAGTTGTTATTGAAAAAAAAAGAGAGTTTTATAATTAGTTCTGATTTATTTTACTTAATAACACATTTATATATTTAAGTAGTTTTATATATATTTTAAAAGTATTGGGAGGTAAATAGCTGGTTGTGATGCAGATGAGATGGACTATGAGTTGACCACTGTTGAAGCTAGATGGTAGCTCCTAGAGGTCATTATACTTCTGACCGTTTGTATATGGTAGTAATTTTCTGTAACTAAAAAGAAACCCCCATAGACCTTAAATAACTCTTGTGACTTGGCAGAACCAGGAGACTGTACAGCCTGCTTACACTAATTCAAAGAGGTGTTCAGGGGACCAAATATTGGTGCTTTTTAATTTAGCAAAATGAGATTTGTATCAGCAGGAATCTGCTTGAAGTTGTATGTTGTCATGCTCTGGGTCAAGCTTTCCTCATACAGCAAGGTGCTGAAGTTTTAGGATTTGATGTTATGGGGGTGTTAGCTGCTTTGCCATCCCAGGGGTCCCCTGTAACCACTGGGCCAATCAGTGGCATGGTTTGAGGTTTTTCTCCTAAGAAAGTGAATACAAGTGACTTTTGAGTGGAATGTCCATAAGGCAGTGGGCTCACCAGATGCTCACCCTCAGCATCTCCCCGCTGCCTTCTATTCACATGACCTCGGAACGAGAGGTTGCCAGACAAGCAGCGTGCTTTGAGATACTCCTGCACTTGCTGTTCTGTGCCCTGGCCCTGAGGCGTCTAGTTGGTGTCTTTTCCTCAGACAAGCACAGAGAACATTGGGGCAATTATTACAACAAACTTCTCCCACTCTGCAACTCTTTGGAAGGTCAAGGTCAAGGTCACTTGTTGCAGGAATCTTAGAAGGTCTGATTAATAAAATCAAACCTGAGGCCAGTTATTGGGGTGAATGCTGGAAGGTCAGAGAAGCAGAACAAGCCACAGCTAACCACACCTGGCCAACTTCTCAGCTGGTCTTGTTTCCTCAGACTGGAAGCTTCTGTGTCCTCATCCCAATGGCTCTCAGCTGAACTGTGCTGCTCAAAACCTAAAAGCTTAACCAGCCAGACGCTTAACAAGCCAAATGCTTTTAGTTTCTGGTCTTCACGCCTTATATATCTTTCCTTTCTACCGTCACTCCCTGGGATTAAAGGCATAAGTCACCATGCTTGGCTGTATCCTTGAACAGATGGATTTCTGCCTCTGGAATGCTAGGATTAAAGCTGTGTGCTACCACTGCCTATCCTAAGTATCTAGTGGCTTTTCTGTTCTCTGACCCCAGATAAGTTTATTAGGGTACACAATATTTTGGGGGACACAATACCACCACAGTCACTAAACACAGCATTTTCTGTGTTTGACCGAATCCTGCTAGTAGTGCTGAAGGGAAATGCCTGCTCTGAGATGGAGCCTCAGGGTGTGGTCACGTGGACAAAGATGACAAGGTGTATGTTAGGGATTACAATACATATAAATCTATAGCACATGAACATGTGAGAGCATGTAACATATGGATAGCTGCATATATTTTACATAAATTATTGAGGAAAAAGGGGGACAATCACCAAAGATGAGAAAAGTCCCTGAGTGTGCTGGTAAAAGTTTTGTGTAGACTGTTGTGTATTATAGAACAATACACTTATGGTGACAGCGTTTTCTAGGAGAGTAAATCTAAGACTGTGTTTTAAAATCAGTTTAAGAGCTAAGAGCATCAGAAAATACTTTGTCCTTTCCTCTGAGCTCCCCCTCACAGCTCCGTTACTAGCACTGACTTCTCAACCATGTGCAAATGTTTTCAGTGGATCACCCATTCCTGTCCTTCCTCTAGGTAGAACCATTGCTGCGTCTCACCAGGACTGCTCATCTCCTCTCTGTCCCCACGTTCCTTAGGTGACGGTGCCGGGTGTGGAGCTTGGCTTGGATAAGAGCAGTAGCCAAGCCATTGGAGCTAGGTGTGTGTGAAGTCTATGAAGCTGAGTATTGTTTTTTTCCAGCCGGCCTCATCAATGCCTTCTGCGTGACCTCAAGCTCCTCTGCCCCTCTATAGAACGGTCCCATTCCCTCCCCCCCCTCTCTCTCTCATTTCCTCCCCACTCCCTTCCTTTCTTTCTCCCTTCCTGCCCCCCTCTGTTTGCTAAGTAATGTCTAAAGAAAAGACTACTTTGAAACTTCAAATGTTTTGTTTTATTTTTTGAGGCAAGGTCTCATGTAGCCCAGGTTGGCTTTGAACTCATTACATAGCAAAGGATGAACTTGAACACCTAAGTTTATGCAGTTCTGGGAATTGAACCTAGGGTTTTGCACATGCTAGGCAAGCACTCTACCAACTGAGCTACATCCCCAGACCTTAAATGTATCTGTCAAAGGATGGATTTTAATACAAAATGGGAGGAGTCTGGATGATGGGGACATGACCACACCATACCCTTCCCAGGGCTCATAACAGAATCAGTGAGAGTCTCTGAAAAACCCTAAAACTCATACGAAAACACACATGTTCTTGCTCTATGTTGGAAATAACTTTTTAAAAGGACGTCTCTGTCAGGATACACTCTTCTAGTACTTATTACTTGCATGTTGCCTTCTTCCTTTTTGCTGGAGAATCAGTGCCTTTCTCCAGAGGCCTCATTCTCTCTGCTGCCAAATACAGATGCCCTCTCAGGACTCTGACATAGACACAATAGTATGCCGGGTTTCTGATTTGGAGTGCAAGTCTGGAGGATATGTTCGAAGTCTCTTTTTGGCAATGGAGACTTTTCCAGGGCAATTACAATAGCACCTTCATATTGTCACTCAAAATAGGGAGTCTCCGGTACCTTACTGAACAGCTGGACAGAGTCCCATGATCCCTCTTGGCATGCAAGGCAGAGAAAAGATGAGAGAATTGGTCATTGGGGATAATTTGGAGTCTGCTGAAGGTAGACCCTTTGCCCTGCTGGGAACCCGTGTGTAGCTGTACAGAGGCTGCCTTGCATTGTACAGAGCCACCTTGAGTTGCATAGAGCCTGCCTTGCATTGAACAGAGCCACCTTGAGTTGCAGTGTTTGGGAATCCCAGGCATACCGACTCACCCCTGAAGACCAGCAGCAGCAGCTCTGCAGAAGTTACTCACCACCTGGTCAGTTCAGTGGAGCCTGGCTTCTGCACCCACAGCTGTCCCCACCACACTCAGCAGGAGACACCTACCGAGACATCTGTCTTTCTAGAAACAGACTGAGCTGTCCCCAGGCAGAACCTGTGTCTTGACTCTTGTTTCCGTGCTGCGGTGTGCCTGCATCCCCAAGTGTGTGCATGGCTTTGCTGCCTGCATTTGTTGAATACTCAGAAAAACACACAGACTACATCCAAGGAACAGTTGACTCCAAGAACGTAGGCCTCTGCTTCTAAAGACTCAAATGCTGGACGTGCTTCAGCGGTAATGCGGTTCAGAATCGATGGACAGATACCTGCTGTTTCTGGACGCTTATGTGGAGAGTCCGATCAATTCCTGGCAGCCTTGCATTATCTTGGCATCCATTATAGATGATCTCTGAGCAAGGGCAGAGCACTTGGCCCTGCTCACCTGCTGTGCAGTGGTTGCTGACATCTCTTCCAGATCTCCTGGTTCCTGAAGACGCTTGCTGGAATGCTGAGTCCCTGATGTGACTGGAGCCCCTAGATGGACCAACCTGTGACACAGGCTGGGTCCTACTGTAGACCTGGGGTGGGCCAAGTACACATGGATCACACAAGTCATGAAAACCAGATGGGGACCTGCTTTTATTATGTTTTATTTATTTATTTTTATTTTACAATTGGTATTACTGCTCCTTTTATTTTGATTTTTGCATTTCTCCTTTTCTCACGCTCCCTAGACTCCTTGTATTGCTTCGTCTATGCTGCCAGAGTTAGAAAATAAAAATATAAAGCACACAGTTAAATTCAGTTGAAAACCAAAACAACAACAAAACAGCCAGGTGAGGTGGCACACACCTTTAAGCCCAGGACTCGGGAATCAGAGGCAGGTGGATCACCGGGAGTTCCCTGCTAGCCAGGGCTACATAGTGAGACACTATCTGAAAAAAAAAAAAAAAAAAAAAAAAAAAAAAGATAAAAAATTCAACTAATAAGTAATTGCTTTAGAACAAGTATGGAGCAAATGTGGCCAAACTTATACATACAATAATCATTGAGCTTAATTCAAACTTGAGTGTTCTATTTTACCTGGCAGTCTCAGGCCACGTTTATGTTTCTTGGATATGTATATTTATAGATAGATAGATAGATATCTGTCTACAAAATAGCTCCTTTATAGATGTGCTTGCTTTCCCTCACCACAAACCCAGGGCTCATCTGGTCATTTGTATGTTCTGGGGAGCCAATAATGTTTCTCCTGTCTCCTTTTTTTAAGTTTATGCATCTATTTTCTATTGTGGATTATCTTACTTTGGGACTGCTGGTCATACTTGACCAGGTTTGGTTCCCAGCACCCACACAGTGACTCACAACCATCTGTAACTCCAGTTCCAGGGGATCCCAGGCCTGCTTCTGACCTGTTTCTTAGGTACATTCATGTTACATACACACAGGCAGGCAAAACACTCAGATACATAAAATAAAACAAAGAAATAAAAAAAAAAAACCTACTTCCACAAAGCCTTCCTAACTTCTTTTTATGATTGGCTTTTGTGGAGTTTGTTTGTTTGTTTGGCGCAAAGTTGTTGTTGGTTTGGTTTTTTATTTGTTTTGTTTTTGTTTTCATTGTGACAAGGTCTCACTCACTCTATAGTCCGGAGCCATCTATGTAGAGCAGGCTGGTTTCAAACTTGCAGAGAGTCCTTGCCTCTGCCTCCCAGGTACCAGAATCCTCTATACTGTGCACGTGATTTAATTCCCAATAGCCTTTATTCTTATAGCAGTTTTAGTCCTTAGAAAAACTGAACAGAAAATAATGTCCCCACATACTCCCTGTCCCCCTGCAAGCATATCCCCCACAGTGAAAACCAGATTTTTCACCAATGCTTAAAGATTCTTCGTTTTTCAAACCACCCCTTTGATGGTGTCATTTCTCAGAGTAAAGAGAAAACGTACCAAAGATTATGATTCTTAAAGATGTTTATGTAGTGGTTTTCTACAGTGAGTGCCTTACATTCATATTACGGACATGGTCTTATTTTCTGCCAGTACAGTGTGGTTATTAAAATGAAATTAACTGTCCTATAGGTCAGAGGAGTAGCTGGCAGGTCAAGAGCAGCTGATACCTAAGTGAATTAATGCTCTAGTCCTTAAAGCGTCTAGGGCAGCAGGATGCTTCTCGGTCTTGGAATTTTCCAAAGCAGGGCTGCACCTGCTTCCTTCGGGTGAAACATACTGGGCTCACAAAGAGGCAGAGATCCATCTGCCTACAGAAAGGACAACACAGCAGCAGATCTGAGGTTACGGAAGTGAGGGTTGCGTCAGCCCACGCCATGCCAATTGCATGGAGCCCCAGTCAGCAGACCTAATTTTAGGAGGTGCAAGACAGAAATACAGTTGAGAGGAACGAACTAAAAATAATTCCTCTCTATTCCTTGCAGTTCACGTCCTCAGACAGTCTGAATATGTTCTGTTTCGGCCAACGAGGTCCTTGTCATGGTTGGCATGATGACCTCATGAGGCACAGTGGGACCCGGGTTCTGTTTCGAGCCACTGCAGGTGTGGTGACCTTCCACTTCCCTCCTGGCATCCAGTCAAACCGGGGCTACTGTATTTTCAGAAGATTAGCAGTGGCCCTGTTTAGTTAAAATAATCTTCAAGGACAGCATGAGTGAGAGCATGGTGTGTGAGGCATGCCTCTGGGGTACCCACAGGCCTCCTCTGCCATTATCATGAAGAACATTTATTTTAATTCACACTATATTTATCACATTGAAGAACGAGTTTGATTTGAGTGGATTTTCAGAGTTTAACATGTATAAGGCATTGTGCTAAGTACTGGAAAGGTGGCTTCAGACAGAATTTCTACCTCAAGGGACTTACTTGAGGGGACATATGCATGTCAAGATGGGCATGGTATCCAAACACTGGCTTCAGGTTGCGAGCAAGATGTGCTCAGAAATCCTTGTCTGGTGTTGGAATGGTGAGAGATCAACTGAGGCCAGGTGAGCCCAGTGACCTGTGTGAAGTTGTTGATGACAGGTAGGATAAAGTCTTTCCGTTTTCCCACCATTTCTCTGCAAAGCTGCTGTGCTCATGAATGGGGTGTGTGTGTGTGTGTGTGTGTGTGTGTGTGTGTGTGTGTGTGTGCATGTAAGTGTAAATGTGTGTGTGCATGCATGTGAGTGTGAATGAGTGTGTGAGTGCTTCCATGTGAGTGTGAATGTGTGTGAGAGTATGTGAGTGTGTGTGTGCATGCATGTGTGAGTGTAAATGTGTGTGAATGTGTGTGTGTGAGTGTGTGAGTGCTTGCATGTGAGTGTGAATGAGTGTGTGAGTGCTTGCATGTGAATATGAATGTGTGTGAGTATGTGAGTGTGTGTACATACATGTGAGTGTGAATGTGTGTGTGAGAGTGTGTGAGTGCTTGCATGTGAGTGTGAATGTATATGAGAGCATGTGTATGTGAATGTGAGTGTGTGAGTGTGTGTGTGTGCGTGAGGGATGTTGCCTTAGTTTGGGTAGCAGAAGTCTTAGAGAGGCAGTGAAGACGTGAGACCCTCCCTGAAGTTGCAGAAATCTTCAGGAGGCAGCAGATTCCTATGGGCGGCAGTCGGGCATCTAAACAAGTCTCTTTTCACCTCATGCTCAAAGCCCAGCTGCTCCTGCCCGGCTGGACCAAACTCTCTAAGTTTATGGCTGTTGTCTAGAAAACACTTACAAGGGATGAACTGTTTATTCTGATTCTTGAGTGGGTTCCTGGAGAAAGTCTGCCCGCTGGGCCTGGGGAGAGGATTGGGTTTCAGCGGGAAGAGTGGGGACAGGAGCCTGCATCAGGCAGGGGGAATGTGTGAGAACTGGGATGGGAATGGGACCAGGAACAAGGAACTTGGCAAGTACAGCTGACATAGTGAAGTTGATGGTAACACGCACCATGGTCACTTTCTGGAAGGCGCTAAACACCACGCCAGTGAAGATTTGTCCTAATCCTACGTGTAGGTCACCTTAAGCACGAGAAGGTTATAGGGAAAAATGACATGAACACTTAACTGGACAGGAAAAAGTTTGAAAGCGAGAGTTCCTTGGGGAAACCATTCAAATCCGTGACTTCCAGACACCCCACTTTTCACCCACACTTCTGCTCTCTGGTCTAAGTGGTCAAAGTAAGAAGTAAAAGGACAAGAAAGTGGTGGCAGATGAGAAGGAAGGTAGGAACTGGTGTCTTTTGAGGAAGGAGAGATGGTGGGAAGTAAAACTAACTATGGAGGGCGAGGGTTTTTGTTTTGAGTCTGGCTGGCTTGAAGGACGCTCCTGGGATGTGTATCACAAGTGAACTAGCAGGCGGTGCACAGAGGTTATGTGTGCGCCTGTGTGTGCTCCTGTGTACACTTATGGGAAGTGGTGGGAAGGGCCTGGCGAGGCTGCTGAAAGGAAGCGGCGTCATTCCAGCACTCCATGGCATGCACGGGTGCCTGAGGCTTGCAGACACCCAGGAGGCTGACTCTCACCGGAACATGGAACATGTCGTATCAGCTTCTGGCACCACGTGTGGACAAACTGCACTGGCAGACAACTAGGCCAGCATCGAAGAGGACACTGTCAGGAATGCCTCTCCTTTCTCTTTAGGAAAATGCCAGGTGTGGGTGCTCTGAACGTTGAAACTTTCTTGTATCGTAGGTGCGTTGTTGTGGAATACTATTTTAACTACGGAAAGGTGTGTTGCGTGTGTTCAGGCTGCATTTGTTTAACTATGGAAGATGTGTTACATTTGTTTCACCTTGCCTGCCTAAGGCGCCTAATTGGTCTAATAAAAAGCTGAACAGCCAATAGCTAGGCAGGAGAGGGATAAGCGGGGCTGGTGGGCAGAGAGAGAATAAGAAGGAGGAGGAATTTAGACTTGAAAAAAGAGAACAAGGGAGAAAGAGAGGGCGATGCCTGGGGCCAGGCAGCCAGGCAGCTGCCAGGCACGGAGAAAGCAGTGAAAATAGGGCGAACAGGATGAAAGGAAGGTAGACAGCCCCGCGGCAAAATGTAGATGAAGAGAAACAGGTTACATGAAGTTATACGAGCCAGTGGGACAAGCATGAGATAAGGCCGAGCATTCATAACTAATAGTGAGTCTCCATGTCTTGATTTGGGAGCCGGTTGGCCATCCAAGAAATCCTGCTACAGTGCCTTATGGCTGTGACATGATAATGAGTCAGAGAGACCCAGGGACGTCACACCAAGGTGCCAGTGGGACCAGGAAGAGCCTGGCTGCTTGAGGACACGGCATTTCAAAAAGGTCCCAATTACTGAAATGAAATAGTGCAGGAAGTTGGCAGGTAAAACAGAGCAACAGCATGTATGAGTGTGGTTTGAGTATGCACCTGGTGTTTGCTCTTTGGGGCCAGTTATTGAAGCATCATCTATCGGTCATCTATTGACTTGCTGTTGTGAGAACCTCAGTCTCTTGTAGCATCCTCTCACACCTCTCCCCCACCCCTCCCCGTCTTCTTCCTTCTGTGAGGTTTTCACTGCTCTGCTCCTCGCTTCCTTCACGGTACCCGGATGTGTAAGTGCTGTACTGTGTGTACTGTGGTAGTCATCTGTTGCTCCATCACAATCCCTGACTCAAACAGCTTCGGAGGCTTCAGTCCGCGGCTGGCTTGCTCCAGTGCTGGAGTCTGAGGTGCGGAAGAGCATCAAGGTGGGAAGAGAGTATGGCAAAGCAAAGCTGCTCACACCATGGTGTGAAGCAGAGGCAGAGACCGGAAGGGGCCGAGACAAAGCACTCTTCCAAGGGAAAACTCCCAGTGACCTACTCCCTCCAATCAGGACTGAACTCCCAACATTTCCAGTCACCTCCCAAAGACACTAGCAAACATAGACTCCACCAGTGGATTAGCCCATTCATAAGGTCGGAGCCCTCAGGCCCCAGTTACTTCCCAAATTTCTTGCCTGGGAATGTCGTTAGCTTCGGGGACATAGTTTTCCGTAATAACACGCCTGTGCTGTTTACCGTCGGCATGTGACAATATGCCTTGACTCTGTCGTGCAGGGTGTGGTCACTGGAACCTTTACCACTGTCCCATCTCTCCTTTATCTTTCTCTTGCCGATTTTTCTCTGCCACATTTCAAGTTTCATGTGGTAAGACGACCTGACTCACAGAGAGGGTGACAGCTCCGTGATGACAGCTCACATTTAGATGTGTGCCATCGCCACTGTCCAATCAGGCCACAGTTCAGTTCTACCCCGCTCCAGAGCGCCCCCTTTCTACCCCCTTTGCAGCCACACCCTCCTTCCGTCAGGGTCCCTGGCAGCCCCTGACCCTCCTTTTATTGTCCCATTCTTACCCAGTTGCTGGGTGTTGCCCCACATTTTGTTAGCCCGGCCCCTGCTGAAGGACGTCCCGGCAGTTTCCAGTTGTTTCTGCTGCTCTTGTTCCTTTGCTTCTTCGTATAAATTTAAGACTCGCCATGGCGATGTCTATTTTTAAATCTTACTGGGCTTTTGACTGGAATTGCACTGAATCTATACATTGACCTGTTCTCTTTATTGCATTGTGTCCTCCGGTGGACACGGTGTACATCTTTATTGATTTAGACCTTCCTTTCATCAGAATTCTATGGTTTTTAGAACCCATACCTTGTGCGTAGTGCTATGTATTTCTTTTATATTTGGAAGTCTTTTAAAGTGTTTTTAAATGTCTGGTTTCCAGTTGCTTATCCTCAGTTTACAGTCTCCCTTGGTTTCTGTGTACTGACCCCCATAAACTATGACCTTGCTGACTCTCCTTTTAGCCCTACCTGCTGCCTCGTAGCTCATTCATTTCCCTTTCTTACCTTATTGCGAGTGCTTGGATTAACATTATGATGTTAAATGAGTCTTGCTTTATTCCTGACAGCAAGAAGCTACTTGACCACTGAGTCTGTGGTTAGCCAATGGGAATGAAGCTCCCTTCCACTCTGTTTGCAGAGAGCTCTTACCATGAAAGGATGTTGAATTTTGTCGAGTTTTGATGCCTTTTCTTAATCAAATGATGTGATTGTGTGATTTTTTTTCTTCATCTTTACACTGTTAATATGATGGGTTTGTTTGATTGATTAGCAGTGTACACACACACACACACATATTGCTGGGTTCTATCAACTTCTTCAGTTAAGGATTTAAAACATCCGCATTCTGTTGTGTGGTCATATTTGAGTGCTTCCTGCTTTCACTCTAAAACTGTTTCTGAGAGTTTGAAGATCCATAACAAACATTATTTTCATGATTACGAGGTACAAACAGGAGTCTTATGGAGCCAATTGGGATTGTATGATTGTGTTTGTCTCGCTTTGAGACCAACGTCTGCTGTACTTACAACTCACCGCCTATCTCCTTCCTTTCTCTATTAAGTTGCTCAAAGGTAGTGCCTCTCTCAGACAGTTTCTCCTTTTTCCTGGGGTTTGAGGTTCTCTTTGTGTTTTTTCAGAGGCAGAGAAGAGAGCAGACATACTCTTTCTTTGTCGCTGGGCATCTTCCAGACTTTCCCCTGCTCCCTGGCTCCGGATGGGCCCAGTTCTCTTCCGGTTTGAGCTGGCTGTTCCAGAAGTGAACACAGCTGCCATCTGGGACCATCCTGTTTGATCTCTGGCTTTATTCCGGGAATCACAAGCTTTAAAACAGGAAAAGGTGGGAGTCTGTTGGAAACTATCAGAGGGTGCTGATATTAATAGCCAACATCTATTGAGTAATTACCAAGTGCCATGCATTGTTTTAAAATCATTGCAAGGATTAGTTCAATAAAATCTCACCACAGTGCACATGGTAGTTGTTATTATTCTCTTCCCAAATTTGCAGGTAAAAAAAAAAAAATGGAGATTTGAAGAAGTTAGATAAGTTGCCAAAGTTATACCACTAATACACAGAAGATCTGGAACCCACTCGAGTTGGTGGGACTGTTAACTCAGTGGGTTACAAAACAAAACGATGTGGATGTAGGAAAAGGTTGAAGGGAAGAGGGAAGGCGAAGGGTTAATCAAAACCAAGGGATGATGGTTTGGGTGCCAAGTCAGGAAGGAGAGCCTCCATACTTCATTGGCCGGGCCCCGGAACTGGAGTGAGAGCCAAGTAAAGGTGTCAGACAAGTTAGGGAGCAGAGGCCTTGTGATCCCCAAAAGGGCCTGGAGAAGGTTCTGGAATGGAGGAGAAGCATATGGTCTCTCTTTGAGCAAATCTGGGAGTCATTGTTTCTCAAGGATCCAGTCCATGCCAGCCCTGGTAAGTTCCTCCGGGTGTCCATGCAGAGAATACGTGATTGGGGTGGATGGGGTCTGAATCTACCTACATTATGATGATACTTCTTGAACTTCTCGGAAATTTTGTCATCCCTCCCTAAGTTATATTTTTTTCCACTTGTGACTCTTTCCACGTGAACAATATCCATAAACCCCATCATTCCCCAGCCTAGAAGCCTTATAAACACTGCATCTTGCCTGCAACCAGCAAGGAAGCATTAGAGGAGAACTGGACAGAGGCAGACCAGCAAGGTTGGCACCTGAGACCTGTGGGTTACCTGACGAGGGAGTGTCGGGTGCAGGTAACTTACAGCACAGGGTATCAGCCATCTGCACAGCGTAGGGTTACTCTGCACTTTCCATGAGTGCTCACACCCTCCCAGCGGAGGCATTTGACACACTCAATAGGCAGTTCTCCGAGCCAGTCCCTCAGCATTGACTGTCCTTTCTGGCACCAGCAGAGGCCTAGCACTTAGTTCCTATGGCTCCCACCTTCTCCGAAGCCTCACTCACCCTCCCTGGGCCTTCCCTTTTCCTTCTGATACCTCTTACCTGCCTGCTCCTTCCTGCTCTGGTTCTCACATTGCTTGAGAAGCAACATCCCCTGGTCTCAAGCCAGAGGGCAATTGTGCCAGCCGTAGGTCTGCCTTGCACTTCAAGGATGACGTCATTATGAAAGGGTGGAGTAGCTTGATATCAGAAGAACCAGGCTTCCCTGGGCTTATCTCTCAGTTCTATACTTCTAGGAAGTAGAGCCTGTTTCATGTCTGGGCCTTGGCCATAAACTGGACTTTGTATCCACAATCACACACTGTATTACCATAACAAGTTCTTCAAAGGCCCCTGAAATGAGTTGAGACCCACAGAGCCCTTGAGATGATGCCTAGAACACATGAAGAGAGAGAGGGAACCAGGTCTCTGTAGAAGCGTGGTTATTTCACAGGAAAGAGAAAGGAGCCACAGAGAGTCTTGAACTTCCTTAGGGTGAGTGAGAAACACCCCTACCAGAAGAAGAAATGCTGAAATGGTGAGCCAGGCATGAGGACCATAGAGTTTGCAAATCAGCTGGGAGGGAGCCTGGTTCTCTTTGGCAATACTTGTGACATGAAGTTCCCAAGAAAATAAAGCCATACCTATACATTCTGTCAGGCCAAGGTGTGTGTGTGTGTGTGTGTGTGTGTGTGTGTGTGTGTGTGTGTGAGAGAGAGAGAGAGAGAGAGAGAGA